>LPNX011119544.1:31092-49876 GCA_001517045.1 Pseudotsuga menziesii | reverse complement strand
AAATTATTAATGCAAGATTGAATTACTCTACGTGGACACGAGCCACTTATTAGCTTCTTCAAATTTTTAAGGTCGCACAGTTCATTAAATGCAAAAATTAACACATTAAATGACATCGGAATATTTAAAAAAAAATATCACTATGAAGCCAACATAATATTCTACAATTTGTTTTTTTACTGCAAGTCAAAATTCACATGGCATATATGCGTTTTGAGGGCTTCTATCTAGCACATGAGTAAAAAATCAGGTTTTCATTGCCAAATTTGGCCAAAAAGTGTTACCCATCTTCATGGAATCACCCCCCAATGAGGCCCAATGTTGTAACCAATAGCTCTGATACCACTCTATCATGTACCCTCCCCTCTTACATTAGTCGTCAAGGAAAAACGCGACTACACTGCTGTGATACCACTTTGTCACGTACCCATACACTTGACTTACATTACATATAAGAAAATTTATTTATTTCTCTTAAAACAAGTCATGGGTCAAGTAACATCCTCTAACATTCATTCTGAAGCTTAAATGCTTATATAACACTCGTTCCTCTGCTAGCAGATGCTTTCTGCAGCCAGCAAAGTCCTTTTCGCACTTAACAGGACCTTTTTGTCTTCCGCCTTTCACCTTTTTCATTCCTCAATGCGGCTTGCAACAAGTAGAACTCTTAAATTGCCATTGTCATTTCTCACCTTTCCGCTTTCTGCCTTCTGATCTCTGCCTTCCGCCTTCCACATTCCGTGGGTGGACTCTGGGTAGTGGAAAACTTGAAATATCTTACCGTTACTTTTGGACTTTCACATTCCATGGGTGGACTCCGGGGTGCATAAATCCCAAAAATACTTTCCCTTATCTTTCAGCTTCCCGCTTTCCACCTTATGCATTCCGCGACGAATTCCAGGGTGCGGAAAACCAACATTTTACCTTATTTCCTTTCTTCTCTTTCCGCCTCCCGCCTTTTGCCTTCTGCAGGCAGATTCTGGGGTGTGGAAACGTTTAAGTCAGATGCATTGTGAGTCTATAACTAGGCTTCTAGCCTCCAGGAACTTAAGCAAAATGCATTGGAAAAACCAAAAAGCATATGCAGATGTAAAATGCAGGAAATACAACTAAAGTAAATCACTACTTGAATCTCTAGCAAACATTCAACACATTCATCATAATTCTTAAACAAATACATTCCAGAATTAAAACCAGAGAATACTTATCTTGAAGATGAAGTTGTCCCGCAACTAGCTATGTCGCGGCAACGTTCCATGCAACCATAGGCCAGTTTTGCTTATTAATCTCTCGACACAACTGCCACCCCCGAGTTGGGCTTGATTTCCACAAGGGAACTAGGGATCAACAGGCTCACACATAGCCAGAACACATCGAAACACCACCAAGCCAACCTATGGTTGGGTTTATCAAGTTGTCCAGCTAAGACAATACACAATTGGGTTTATCATGCTATAGGAAATGACTCACAAATAACCAATATTCACATTAAGGTCCAGCCAAGCCAACTTACTAGTTGGGTTTATCAGCTTGTCTAGCCAAGCCAACACACCATTGGGTTTATCAGGATGCTTAGCCAAGCCAACTCACCATTGGGTTTATTAGGATGCTTAGCTAAGCCAACTAACAGTTAGGTTTATTAGGTTGTTCAAGCAGTGGGAAGGAAGAATTACTAAGCTAGTGACTCATTCACAAGGTTAGCAGACACCTCCACAAGATCTATTTGGCATGGTGTCCACAATACCTACACACCCAACACAAGGAAGTATACCCTTCTTTGCTACATAGTCCCTCAGGCCATACCTTCCCTTCTAGTGCTCTTCAGGGTGTGCATAGAGGATTAACCAACCACTCTTATCTTTTTGTGAGGTTCCTCTCCTCACTAGGTTTATCAAGCCAATTATGGGCCTCTTCCACTCCTATCAGTTCAGACCAAAACCAGGATACACAAAACAACAACACAAGGTGTTGGGCATGAAGCAAAGCATTCTGGGAACAAAAAATGAACAGGGTAGATGGCGAAACAACCAAGAAAACACGAGTTGGAATCCCCAGCTAGCTCTCGCTGCGTGAGGAGGAAGAATTGAATGATTGAATGATAGAATGAATGCCCCCCCAAACATTCAGGGTGAATCCGAGATATGGAAACGAGCATGCATTTTCTGGGTTTACTTGCCCCATAAGCAATAATGCGGGTTCCCAAGATTGCAGGTTTGCTCAGGTACGAAATTGACTGCCATGCATCTCCCCACCTAAGGCAGTAACTGCCTCAACCAACTTTTGGAAGAATTTAATGATTGAGTGCAGAGGTCAAACTAGGTAGATGAGAGCTTATGGGTTCTCACATTGATACTCGGCTTAACCCTATTAGCTCAAGGGTTTGGATAATTCCCGTCCCTATTCCTTGTGAAATCATGCCCCCATCTCTTTCGTTGCAGTGCATAGCTAGTTGTGGGTATTTTATCAAATTGTATATTTACATGATGTCTCAAAATATATTGTGCTTGACTAGCACGAGAACCATATGCATCGAATCTAATCGCCTACACATCAAACATCAAATCGATGGCATGGCCTTGGCCTTGAGCTCCTCACCATGCTTTAATAACCATATATATATATCATGTACAATTTTAATACCATGGGGTCAAAATCGGCATATTAAATGATACATAAACCCTAGATAAAAACCTCACACCACTGCATAACTTCCAAAATATCAAACCTCACACATCACTTGATCAATATAAATATGAAGTTTAAAAAAATTATTAACGTGTTTTAGTTGTGATATGTTAATTTTTAACATCTTAAATATAAAAAATAATGATTAGTGAGTTAAAAAATTTCAAAATTAAAATTAATAATATTTTTATTAATTGTTATAAAATTAATTTTAATTTAATTTTTGAAAAAATAATAATTGGTTACTTACTTAAAAAATTAAAATAATATATATATATATATATTAACATTCAAACTTGATTTTGTTATGATTACTAAAATATCACAGTAAGCTTATCTAGTAAAAAAAAAGATTACTAAAATATCTCATAAGCTTATCTAATAAAAAATAAACTTCTTATTATTATTAAGATATATATATTTTGAATTGGAATTAGAATCGACACTTCACATTTGATTTTGTTAAGGTGACTATAACACCAAATGAACCCATCCAATCAAGAAAATTTGCTTCAATACATAAAATATATCAAATTTTATTTGACTTTGTGACTACAATGTTAGAGAAATGGGTCCAAATTAGAAAATAGTATCATTATACAAAAATATTTTAATGACCATAATGCCAAATGAACCCATAACCAAGAAAGGTTGTGTAAATACACAAAACACTTGATTATGATGAGCATAATTTCATAGAAACCAATCCAACATAAAAAGTATGTGAAAGTAGTGTTAGTATACAAAAATCTCCAATCCAACACGAGAAGTATGTGAAAGTAGTGTCAGTATACAAAAATCTCCAGGAAGATTTGTTTCTTGTACATCCATATCATCACATTTCTTTTGAATTTTTGATAAATGCTATATGTGATTGATGAACATAAAATATAATTAACCCTACCTTAACCCAAGCACATGACTAGATTGTTAAAAGATAGGATATTCACATGCCTAACTTGGTTCATGACTGTTTTAGCCATACATCACGCACCTTCAAAGTCTCAATTTCAGTAAGCTACGAGAATCACTTCACCTCTCAACCAAAAAACTAGAATGACATATGTGATTGCTAAACATAAAACTATTCTAATTCTGTAGGCATTAATATACTATTTCAATACCAATTATTTAGAAAACTATATGTGATCCACCACAATCCCACCAACATCCATTTTTGTAATGGCAGAAAAACAAAAATAGACAGGATATCCTAGAAAGGCTACATGCAGTTGCTAAAATGAGGAATTGTATTGTGCCAATCAAGCAAGGGAGCCAACCATTGGAGCATTGATGTAATGGGTTCATATGGTGCATAGTCATTGCTCTCATCGGAGAAGCGGCCATTGTTTTTGGGGCCTTGAACTACAACACACATTTCATATTTATAAAGGTTAAATGTCAATTGACCTTGTAGTCGTTTGTGAAAGATGCATTGTTCAACATAAGCGACGAAGGCATGTCTCAGATTTCATGAATCTTAGCCACCCTTCAACATCTTGACAAATTCCACTATTCCAGGTTTGAATGTCACCATAACATAAGAGTACAAAATACCCACCAAACAAATTTATCCATAAAAAATTGATCAAGAGCTTATATAGCGAGATGGACTAAATCAACTATGTTGAACAATGAAGGGGGTTGGAGAGGGCACATTAGAGAAGTTACAACATGACGACAAACGTGATAGCTAAAGATGATGTGGAAAGGGGATTTCCAACATTGTCAATTTAGCATCAAGTTTTCCATCAAGGGTAGAGACCCGTATGTGGGGGGTGAACACTTCTTTAAGCTGTCTTTGGCACTTTTGAATCATCTTGCCTCAAAAGACATCTTCTAGTTGTCTTAGATTTCTAGTGATGACTCACATTCTATATTTGGCTGGGTCTTTCCGGCTCAATTATAATTACATGGATCACTTGCTCATGAATGGCATGATTATATTTGTGGGCTTAGACATGCTGGGATATCCTTGAGCGACTTGGTGGACACGTTGTCTTGGACCATGGACCCTAAGACTGGTATGATCATTGTGAACTTTGCATACCTTGCCATTCTAAATTTCTATTCAAATTCTGAATCACTTTGGTGGTATAAGATGTGGACTTGGCATCTTCCTTTAAAAATTAAATGTTTCAAGTGGCTTGTTTTGACGAACTGGGCTCTCACCTGGGATAATCTTTGCCAAAGAGGTGTTCAAGGTTCAGGGTTATGCTTGATGTGAAAAGAGAATTTAGAAAGCATACAACATCTATTTGGGGACGGTTGGTTTTTTCATAATGCTTGGATTAAAATAATGAAACACCTTCAAACAAAATTTATGTGGAACAAATCTACAGTTAAGGAAAAAATGTTGTTTTGGAAAACTTATCACTCAGCTCTCAGGTCGCTTCCCTTATTTGCTATTTGGTACACTTGGAAGGCCATAAACTCCATTATTTTTGAAAACATATTGCAATCTCCCTTCTAGGTCGTAGCCAAAACTATCACTCATTTTCCGGAATATAAGGTTTCATCAAAGACATGCCATCAACGATATGTGCCTGATTTGGTCATCGACAAATCTAGGGTTTGGGCCTTTTCGACGATGTTTCAAACAATGATGTTTGTGGGGGAGGTATAGCCCTGTATTATTCAAGCTTTCATTTTTTTCTCTTAAAGCTAGGATGTGGGAAGAGAACCAACCAAAGAGTCGAACTCATTACTCTTTGGGTCTATTGAAGTATGTTGTTCAAACATACATCCTACAATTACAAATTTTTGAAGATTCCTTAGTTATTGTAGTTTGGATTGAGGACAAAAGTAAATTACAAATAGCTCAACTATCACATTGGTGTAGGAAAACAAAGTCACTTCTCCTATCTCTTCACAACTACACTATCCAACATATATTTAGAGAAAACAACTTCATTGTTGATGCTTTATCTAAAGAAGAACTTCAACTAGTTGAAGATTACCTGCGTGTGAAAGAATTCTTCGATCACATCTGCATTCGAAGACACACCATACAATTATATTAGAATTCACATAATTGTTTATATTTTGTTGTTTGTAATCAACTTTTTGTTATCTTTGCACAACGACAGGTTCATATGTTTATGAGTTGTTTTGACTAATATGATATTTTGGACAACTTATGTAGCTGTGAACTATTTCTAAGCACCTTAGGAATTTTGGATTTATCCAGCATAACTACAATTGGATTAGGCTTGATTATTTTTTGAAATGACCGTTTAGATATTTAGACTTGATTATTTTTTGAAATGACCGTTTAGATATTTAGACTTGATTCTTTTTTGAAATGACCGTTTAGATATTGTAACTTTAATTCAACTTAGAATAGCAAGTTACAAGATTTTTTCACGTGATTAAAAAAATAAAATATCAAAAAAACAAAGTTTCCATGTTAAAGCTATTAACAACTAAGGATGCATCCATAGATACCCATACCTTATGATGCTCCATAGAAGGGGTTGATATGCATAAGGCTCACCCATAGGAGAATCTCACTAGTGCTTCACAACATTGATTACCCCTTTCATGAACTGGCTCAAATTCAATAAGGGTCAATTATCGTTCGACGTCGATGAGATCGACACCGTTTAATCTATCCCATATAATCCAACGGTCCAACTTCGTTTTGGGGTCATTCATCGCATAACTCAATTGTTAATTAAGCATAGGGGTCAATCATCGCATAACTGAGTTGTTAATTCAAACATCAAGTGTCATTAAATTAATGTACAAATTATTTTTACTAGATTTAAATTCATCGATGGTGGTACGTGTTGAATAACACTTGGCAAAGTATACTCGCAAAGGAGGTTGTGGAGAAGAGGAGGAAGAATAAACAAGAAACAGAAGAGGAAGAAGGAGACAAAGAACAAAATCTGAGAGGAGAGTAGAAAGAAAAAGGCAGGAGAGGACGAGAGAAAGAAGATCAAGAGAACCAGGTCGTTTCATTTATTTATTTCGAAAACCAGGCTGAGATTCAAACGAGCAGGCACTCTTTTAAGTATCTTTGCACGTAATAAAAGTCCGTCGAAGAGTAATTTTCATCAGCAGAGGGAGCCCACTGAGGCCTTGAAGATGTAACTTCTTGGATTGGTAAATTAATAATATTGCTGGCTGTGCATGATGTAATGTAAATTAAATTTCTTCTGTGTACTTAAAATTCCGTGTACATGCTTTCAGTTGTTGATTTGTGCTCTGTTTTAATTTAATTTGCAGAATTGATTTTTGTGGTTAATTCAACTTCAAGCTTGACTCCATCAGAAAGAGTTTCTGAGTATTTCTGTAGTGGAAGAATGAAGCCAAGTTGCGAGGGAGAAACGAACTCCAACAAAGTCTTGGTTTGAGAAGTGGAAAGAAGAGGAAACACAGGAATTCCAAAGGCACAAAGCTGATTTCAGACTTTGTATCCTACCAAAGACAGATTAAAGTTGAGATGAGTCATGCCTAAAGAGAAGCTTGAATCAACTAAAGCAGAATGTGAAATCATTCTAGTGAGAATAAAGCAGCAGACGCAATTGTCCACTTCGAGGGTATCACAAAAAAAAGATGAAGTCATGAAAAGCTTGGGCATGCTAAAGAGTTTGCACATAAAGTATGCAACTACGGACAATCCCTGCAAGATAAGATTAGAAAATATAAAGATAAATTAACGAAATTGGAAGACAGCATTCTATAACATTTGGATTACAATGAAAGAAGCTCTTTTTCATAAGACCTTGTGGTGGGTTCTTCAAACAGTGAAGATAAAGGCAAAGATTCTCCAGAAACTGATATTGAAGCTGAGCAGCTCCAACTTATGGTTGCCAAGGTTCATCTTAAACCATATGCATATACTTATGGTTGCCAAGGTTCATCTTATGCAATATCCTGTTTTTTTTGTTTTTTACAATATTGTGTTTATATAAGGACTTTTCATAACAACATTTTAGTTTAATTAGTCTAATTCAAACATTCCAAATTTATTAGCAGTCTACTTTGCTAAACTTTAGCAAGGCAGTAGGTGACCCCTTATCTACCAAATGGTATCTTTTTTTTGTTAGATAGATCGAACTTCACCCCTATCATGATTGAATTCGTGTGGGAATGCGGTGCTCTAGTTTTACATGATGAGCAAGAACACTAACTCCGATGGCTCTAATACCATCACTGCCTGGATTCCTTAAATGGACCCAAAAAATACCATTTTCCCTCAACTTTTGTTGCAGGTGGAAGAAACATTAAACAGAATCGCTGTTTTAATTAGAAGTGTCGTATGTTTTAACATCAGAATAAAAAATGTCTTGTCTTGAAGGTCTACGCGATGGATCAACAACTATTTTGCATTAAAATATTGGCAATTTCACAATGAAACATGAAACTGTTCTGTCTAATTGTCCACCTATGCTTCTAGTTGTTCAAATGCAAGCAACTCTGTTTATTGCAGTTGTGAGCGATTGGTTGCCCACAGGCTCACCACTTAAATACAAACAGAAACCCATCCAAGCCAGCCCTAAAATCTTATCCCAATTCCACTCATAATACAAGTATACAATCTTAATCCAATTTCACTCAGCTTATAAGTAAAAAATGATAATAAACATATTTCATTTAAAAAATGAATGCATGAGAAGCCCACTGCCAAACATATTGCATTTTAGATTGCATTTACAAAATGAAGGCATAAGAAGCCACTGCCAAAATCAGGCAATTTGCTATAACATGGGATTATAGATATGGGTAACTTATATAGGCATGGGATTATAGATATGGGTAACTTATATAGGGAAGAGAGTGATATATTCATCTTAATGCAAGATTTGCTTAACATCAACAAGGATAAAGGAAGAAAAACATGGGACTTTTTTTTAGGCTACTTTATTATTTTTTGTCAACCCTTTTTTCGATCAAATATTTTTCCATTTTCATTTATTATCAATGAATTTCATAGCATGGATTCCATAAAAATTATAGAATACAGATCACACTGACAGGTTTATACTTTAGAAGTTTGTTAGAATACTAGGCTCTCATGCCAGAAACCTGTTTTCTTCAACCATGGAATTTTTTTAGTTGCGTGGATTAGCTGTAGTGATAAGTGATAGTGGTATGGGTTTGATTGTTAATTTCCTTTAGGTTTAGGTTAGGAACTGTAATCAATGTTTCCTTTAGGTTAGGCACTATCATACTTAGTTTAGTATTTATAGATCATATGAGGTATTGGAAGGTTTTTCACAAAACAATTTTAAAAACAAAGATTGTAAAGAAAAAAATAGAATGAAAATGGGAAAAACAAAGATTGTAAAGGAAAAATTAGAATGAAAATGGGAAATATTGAATGACTCAAGTTGACAAAAAAAACGTCGTTAATAATAGATGGAAAGCAACAGGGATTGGGCATAAACAGTTGTTAAACTCAAAGGAGAGAAACAACAATTGGAATTCAATATCTAGGGTTACTATTGGAATTCAATATCTAGGGTTATTGGGGCAGAAGCAGAACATGATATATCTAGGGTTACTATTGGAATTCAATATCTAGGGTTATTGGGGCAGTAGCAGAACAGGATAAATTTAATATAGGGTTATTAGAATATTAGAAGAGCAGGATAAACATAAAGTGTTAATATGATGCTTGGAATATTAGAAAAGCAGGATAAACACAAAATGATGTTAATATGATGTCATTGAAAGAAAAGAATGAAGCCTGAGAAGAAATAATTAACAAACTACAGCATTACATTCAGTATGGGGATGGTATTTGACAGTTCATTATTCAATAACTCATGATCCTCTTCTTTGTAATGATATTTATGCTGAAACACATGTTTACCTGAGAATATTTTATCATTCCGATAGCTTTGGTTGCCAGCGGCATAAACAATATAGAAGCTATCTGTACTTTGTCGAAACCCTAATCGTGTTATCAGTCCCTTTTCCTAAGCTGTTTAAACCCGGTTAAAGTATGCCTGAACAAATTATTTCTTTATTTAGAACATTCTGTAGAGTCTTGCCATTTCCTATGAAGAATTTTTATCTATAATTAGAAAACCTTAAACCGTCTTCTTAATTCATCCTGAAAAATATGTTTGTAGGAAACCATAAGAGGATTTTTCAGTTTGATATTCGAAGGCGTAAAAGTACCCTGTAAAGTTTGAAATATGCATGATCTATTGTTCTCAGAGTGGTTGTTTCCAATGTGTGCGTCAACACCCATCCCTCATTAATGCACGATCTGAAAATTGTGGTTACGATAGCAAATCGGAAAGAAAATCAAGTATCTAACAAAATACAGAAGCTTGCTATTAAAATCCTTGGTGGCAGAGAAGAAGCTGCAACTATTATCCTCATTGGAATATAGTTTGTAAACAAGATTTACTTCCCTAATCATGTTGGATGCAGGACTCAGTCTTCATTCTAGCTGGTAATGTGTAACGTCTGTGGTTCATATCCAAGGCTGCAAGCTAAGTTTAAAACAACATATTTGAAATGTAGGCCCCTGTACTCAAAAGTTTCTTTGGAGCAGTCATATTGTAGAGCATCCAAGCTCTTCCTGGAGATTCTGTCCATATTCTTTCGTCATGCAATCAACAAGAGCGGTCTTACTCTTTCCCAAGCTTTCTTTTCCTCCATAAAGTTGAATGGCAATTATAAAATGAATGTTATATTCAATGGTGTGAATATCGCATCCTTTAGTTAAAAGTGGTTTGGTATTTTTATTATGTTTATTTTTTATTTTTTATTTTACTAATGGTGTGAATATCGAATCATGAGAAAAACATTTTAATTAATGATGTGGTATTTTACAGATGGTATGTTTATGAAAGTATATATATAAGCCTTGGAGTTTTGCATTATAAGTGTTACGGGTTTAGTAAAGTAAGTATAGCTTTTATACTCTTAGGAGGGACATCATGCTTGATAGGGTTTCTGAACTCTGTAGTAGGGTGTTGATTGGCAGACTGGAATACTACACTATGAATAAGGAAGAATGGGTCTCTTGGGCGATGACCCATTGGAAGCCAATCCTCAACTATACCCCTACCATCAGTTTTCTTGCAAACCGCTGGCTTGTCATTGTATTTATCGAGGACTTGGATGCTTCTCGTATACTGAAGTCCCTCTGGACTATAGGGAATGGCTCCTTGGTCCTTAGCCATTGGCACGCGAATTTCGACCCACTTAAAGAGCGTGTTATTAAAAGACATCTATGGGTCCTAATGCCGGCTCTTCCCTTTCCACTATGGAAAAAAGACTTCCTGATTGGCATTGCGAACACAATTGGGAAATTTGTGGCTGGAAAAGGACTTCAACCTGATATTCGACAAAAGGATGGCTAGGGTGCTGGTTGAAATGAATGTATCTCGTGGTCTCTTGCATGAGATTGAGATCGATTGTGAAAGCATTGTGATTACCCAAAGACTTGACTATCTGAACATCCCATTCAGATGCAATCATTGCCACGAAACATGCCATTTAAAAAACTCTTGTTCTACCCTTCGTCATGGGCGTCCTTTAAATGTGGGTTTCTCTGATTTAGAACCAGTCCCTGATTCACAGGTGGAAGGTTCCTTGCTTGTTGAAAATACTGATTTTCCTACACCTCCTAGTCCCTATGGCTCAACCTCTCCAACCTCAGTAGGTGACCTTACTAAAGGACAACTTCAGTATATCTAGGATATTGAAACAATGGCTCGGGTATCCTCGGCCATTACCCCATCTTGTACCCCTTGCACCACGCTATCGAACCCTTCAGCTCCCTCTGAACTTCCTGAATCCTCGGCAAGTGTGTCTATTCCAGTTTTGGACTCTAACTCCTTTCCCCTGAGTTCTCCCCCTCCTTTTACCTTGGATGAGTTTCCCCCTCTCCAAAGAACCACTACTAATCCTGTGGGTACTAATCCTACTAGCCCTACTTCATCTCCCTCCTTTAAGGACCCCTCTCTCTTGAAATCATTGGACATTTTCTCGGACAAGTCCCCTATTTCACCTTCTACCTTACCTCTAGACTCAATCAAAGTCCAGAATGTTATCAGGAAATCTAGGAGGAATAAGTCATCAGATGATCATGGTACTACAGGACTGTATACCCCCCTATCAACACGTATCAAAGCAGCTGCTAGATCTCTTAACTCTCCGTAGGCACTTAGAGCATTGTCACCTGACACTCAGGTCGACCCATGAAGATTATATCTATGAATATTCGTGGTTTTGGAGGGCTTACCAAAAGAAAATCCCTCAAAACACTCTTCTCCTCTCTCAATCCTGATATGATTCTGATCCAAGAAACAATGTGTGACCACTTCTCTGCTCTTCACTTCTTCTCCAAGATGAAGCCTGGCTGGGAATTTTGTGCCTTGAATTCTAATGGCCTTTCTGGGGGTCTACTCACTGGCTGGAACCCTCATACTGCTCGATGCAAAGCATACCACTCCTATGCTGGCATTTTGATCAAAGCTAACCTCAAATGCCTAGACATGATCTTCTCCATCCTAACTGTTATGGACCGTACTCCAACAGATCCTTTTTTTGGGATAATGTGCTTGCTGGTGGCATCTTTAACCTCCCCAACCTAATACTCGCTAGAGACTTGAACTTTACCCTATCAGACTCTGAGATTTGGGGAACTAGAGCACGATTGGATCACACATCTCACTACTTCACACATCTACTGAATGATGCAAACATGGCCGACCTTGCCCCTGTACATCCTGGACCTACCTGGAGAAATGGAAGATCTGGTATTGAGGGTGTCAGTAAACGTCTGGATATATTTCTTGCTTCTCTTTGTATTATTCCTTCCCTTAACAACTATAAGTCCTGGACCCACCCATCTAAGATTTTTGATCATTACCCTATCTGCCTTGAGTGGGACTCGATCCAACACTGTCATAACTATCCTTTTAAGTTTAACAGGGCCTGGCTCCGTGAACACGAGTTCATAGATATTGTCCATACCTCTTGGTGTAACACCCCGATTTTGACCCCATTTGCATTAAAAATGTATATGATGTATATATTGTAATTAATTGTGGTGTGGAGATAAAGGCAAAAGCCCCACCATCGATTTATCGTTTTATGTTCCGCTGATTAAAATCGTTGTTGAAGGTATATTTCGTGCTAGCTGGCACAATATAATTTTGACATCATGTAAATATGCAATTTAATTAAAAACCCCAACCAGTTATGTCTATGCAACAAATAATGAGATGGGGGCATGATTTTCTTAAGGATAGGGAGGGGGAAATAATTAACCTTTGGGGCCATTGGGGAACATCCAAGTGTCAATTGATAAACCCATTTAGTTTTCACCTATCTTTTGTCTTGCTCACCCTTTATCCATTGTCTCATTCAACAACCTTTTTGTCTTATTCTTGTTTCAACTACCGAATTAAATCCTCTGATGTTAGTTGGGGCAGTTATTCCATGGGCAGTGGTGTGTGGTAGGATTGTCAGTCCTTGCCCACACGCACACTCCACCAAGGAGCTCATCCACCCTCAAGTGGGTAGGAAAAGAACACGACCCCCATTCTTCATCTTCCTCACGTAGAGAACTGGGAGAGCTGCCTTACCCTCACGATTTTGCTGTGTGTAGTTCTCATTCACGATTTTGGGTCTTGGATGTTTTCCCTCATCATCAGAAATCCACGTTGGGCTCTCTCTCAAACGGATGGAAGTTTGTTGTGGGTGAATTTTGTTTTTGGGGATTTTGCTGTGTGTAGTTCTCTTCACATTGTGGGTCTGGGCATGTGAATATTCACCTTCACGCAGGTTGCATTCCTTTCCTCACGTAGCTGAGAAATCGCTGCTGGTCTCCCCATGAAATTTGGGTTGTTGTGGGTTGTTGTTGAGTCATTTTGGCCACTATAGGGCCAAGAACGACTATGGAGTCGAATTGCTCAGTCTGAGCTGTGTATTACCCAAATTGTCATTTCAGTTTTGTTCTGTGGTGTTTTCTTTTAAACCTTAGAGCTGTGAATGGTTATTTTGCTGTGTGTGCACAGTGCAATTGTTCTTTGGACTGTGTAGGAGTGGAAAGGAGTCTGCTTGACAAACCTAGTGTTTTGCAGAGCTAGAGGGTTGGCTCTCTTCTCTACACCCCCTGAATAGCACTGGAAGGGAAGTCATGTCCTCAAGGACTGTGCAGCAGAGAAGGGAATGATTCTTTGTGTTGGGTGTGTGTAGATGTCTTAGGAGTCAAGCTAGTTCTGGTGAAGGCATCCTTAGCTCTTTAGTGAGCCCACTAGCTTAGCAGACAGTGCTTCCATCTCCTGATAAACCCAACTTCTTGGCTTGGTTATGTGTTGTTGTGTCCCCTTGGTAGTCTGATAAACGCAAATCTAGCTTTGGCTTGACTGAGTTTTGACATATCTTTGGCTATGTGTGAGCCTGCTTAGTTCCCTTATTCATTGTGGGAATCATGCCCAGCTCGGGGGTGGCAGTGTTGCTGAGAGATTAAGGAGCACACTGGCCTATGGTTGGGGGGAACGTTGCAGCGACATAGTTGGTTGCGGGGCGTTCTTCTTCATAAGATAAGTATTCTTGTGTTTAAATCCCTGCAATTACATTTGATAATGAATTACAATGAACATGCTGAATGCTTGAATGTATGGTTTTGCTTCCGCTGTATGGTAATAATGTATGCATGTTTTAGTTCAAAGCATTTCAATTTTTATTGTATGTTCATGGGGCTAGTTGCCGAGGTAGATAGCAGCATCGGTAGCATCCTCTTCGTTGGTCGGAGGGTTGGGGACGTTACACTTGGATTGCTCAGATCTCTCCACTACTTGATCCCATTTTTGCTCTGTCCACTAAACTCCTTAGACTCAAGGATTTAGTTAAAGCTTGGGAAAAAAAGAAGAAAATGTCAAACGCTCGGGAACGATTAGATGTGGATTCAAGCATTCTGAAACTACTTACTGCCTAGACCTCTGGCATCCTGTCTGTCTTTGAGTCCTCCCAACTCTCCCATCTCAAAGCTCGTAAGCACACTTTTCTTTCCCATGAGATCCTTACTTGGAAACTCAAGAGTAGGGTAGACTGGTTAGATGAAGGAGATGCAAATACCAAATTCTTCCACTCTTATGCTTCTGCTAGAAGAACTTCGAACTCTATCTGGGGTCTTCAGAACCATCATGACACATTATTTGAAGATGATGATTAGCTCAAGCATATGGGGGCTACACACTTCTCAAATCTTTTCTCTGATGATGGATCCACCAACATTGAAGATCAGCTCAAGGTTATTAAGCTTTTCCCCACTTATCTCTCTAAGGAGGATAAATATTTCTTCTTGTTTGATTTTTCTCTCTCCGAGATTGAAGGTGTCCTTAAGGGATTCAAAAAAGATAAGAGCCTAGGCCCGGATGGCTGGCCAGTTGAATTCTATATCCACTTCTTTGACTTAGTTGGCCAGGACATACTTAATGATGTTACTCAGTCTAGGTCTGAAGGTAAAGTATCTGGTGCACTAAATGCTACATTCATTACTCTCATCCCTAAGTGTGATAATCCGATCTCTATTTCAAACTACAGGCCAATCTCCCTTTGCAATCTTGTGTATAAGGTCTTCTCCAAATTGGCATCCATCAGACTTAAAACCCATTATGGACAGAGCCATCTCCAAGAATCAATTTGGTTTTTTACATCAAAGACAGATCATTGAGCCCATTGGCATCGCCCAAGAAGTCATCCACTCCATAAAAGTTGAAAAGAAGAAGGCTATTATCCTTAAACTTGACTTGGTCAAGGCCTTTGATAGAGTCAACTGGACCTTCCTCAGACTAGTCCTCTTACAGATCAACATTTCTTTTGTAGGTGTAAATTGGATCCTTAGTTGTGTGGAATCCTCAAACTTTGCTGTGTTAGTGAATGACACCCCCTCGAAGTTCTTTCTTGCATCTAGAGGCATCAGGCAGGGATGCCCACTCTCTCCTCTATTATTTATTTTAATAATTGAAAGTTTAAGTCTGTTGATACATGATGCTTAGCAAAGAGGAGTCATTACAGGTGTCAAGATTACTTCCTCACTATTTCTCACACACCTACTATTTGTAGGCGATGTCTTATTATTTGGTGAGGCTACTGTTGATGAATGGCAGCAATACAAGTAGCTCCTTGACCTGTTATGCTCTGCAACGGGAATGCAAATCGGTGAGGAAAAATTCATACTTCTCTTTAATGATATTGATGAACTTGCCAAGGCAAATATTGGTGCTATCCTACCTTATAAAATGGAGCCAGTCTCATAGGGTTTCAAATACTTGGGCTTTTATTTGAAACCTTGGGATATCATGTCAAGGATTGGCGTTGGATTATTAAGAGGTTTGAACATAGAATCAGCAATTGGACTCATAGACTACTCTCCCTCGGTGGCAGACTTGTCTTGGTTAAAGCGGTTCTCATAAGACTTGCGGTCTATTGGTTAACACTGGCTAGAATGCCTAAATCAATCATTAATTATCTTAGAAGAGCCATCTTTAACTTTCTCTATGGTAGCTCAGCGGGAAGCTACAGAGCACACTTAGTGGATTGGAATTCTTTATCTAAACCCTATGAACTAGGTGGTTGGAACATCAAGCATTTAGACTGGTTCAGTACGGCTCTTAGACTTAAAAGTCTATGGCTTGTTCTAAATGGTAAAGGTATCTGGTCACACATTATCAAATTTAAATATTTAAAAGGAATGACTGTGGATACTTGGCTCTGTGTCAAAGATTTCCGGGTGCTTGGCACATCTTACATATGGAATGGCTTTGTTAGAGCCATGTCATGGATCACATGTCACCTTGGTTGGAAGGTTGGTAATGGTTGCAGTATTAGATTTGGTGTGGATCCGATTGCAGGCCTTAACTCAGACTTTGTGCTCTTGGAGGATCTCATATGCCATTTGGAGGATTATGGCATCACCACACTAAATCATGCTCATTGCCTGGACTTTGGTCATCAGTATTGGCTCACTGCCACTGACCTAGACATCGAGGGATCCTGGAAAGAGGCCTGGGCGAAATATATCAGAGGTCTTTCACATGGGGGTATTCAACTGAATAATAATTTGGACTCTCTTGTTTGGCTTTACAACAAAAAATCGGGAATGGTTACTGCAAGCTTGGCCTACGAGATGATTACAAAGAGCACCATTTTTTATTGCATAGACTCTTTACTGGGTAAAATTTGGAAGTATAACCTCCCTCTCAAAATTATTTGTTTCGGATGGCTCTGTCTCTCCAACCGCATCAACACCTAGGATACTTTATGCAAAAAAGGATGGGCTAGGCCCAATCATTGTTGTTTATGCTTTGCAGACGCCGAATCTGTGGACCACCTCTTTTTTGACTGCAGGTTTTCTAAATAGATTATCAGGGGCCTCAGCATGGCACTCCAGTGCACTATCAACTGGAATGATCGCTCCTTCAGTCAAAACTAGAACATGTGGATTAGCAAAGAAAGAGCTCTCCTTTACTTTCCTTTGATTATGGCATGGAACATTTGGATCACCAGGAATAAATGCATCTTCGAGGATCAAAAACCTGTTCCTAAGTAGATTATTTACAACATTTTGGAGCAGCTTCAAACCCACATTGTGAGCACTTCTCACAGGATCACTAGGAGATTGATTGCTAAGCATTAGGAGTATCCTTTTCCCATTGGGTTTTTTGACGGGGCCTCAGCGAACAAAATCGGTGGTATTGGTATTTACCTCATGATCAGCAACGAGCTCTTATTCTATGTAAAAATGGGTTGCGGATATAGCACCAACACCTGTGCAGAACTCTTGGCACTTTGGGTATTATTGTCCTTCGCAAAAATGTTGGGGCTGCCACATCTCCACATTAGGGGAGACTTTTCTGCAATCATCAATTGGTTCAATATACAGCCTGACTTATCATCACTTGACCTTGAAGGCTGGTGTAGGAATATCAGATCCCTTCAAGTATCCTTTACTCATCTCGAAGCCACCCATGTATATAGAGAATACAACAATATAGTGAATGGCTTGTCTAAGGAGGCACTCGGTCTTGAATCTGGGTTGCTTCACTTTATGGAATACACTGATGGTGTATGCAGTGGTAATGGCTCGTTCCAACTATATTAGCCACTGATTGATTTTCAGCCTTTGGTTGGCGTGTGTTGATGACATTTTTTGTGTCATGGATGGATTTGTCCATTCTTTTTTAGTAATGATATTGCCCAAGAGTGCCTCCCTAGCTCAGCCACCCGGGTTATGTATTGTACCTCTGCTACTAGGTGCTTTGTGGATGAGTATTGGACTCTTTATCTTTTTTTGCTTGTTGATTTGATGGACCCTTGGTCTAGCTTTTTTTATGTAATGATGAACCGTATGAAGGACTCCTTTGCATATGTATACTTGATGAAGAACACATGTTACCTTTGATTCTATTGAATAACAAGGAACCGTTATTTTTCTCCTGGAAAAAAAAGTAAGTATAGCTTTTGAAGGAATGGAAAAGTTATATTTTTAAATGTTGTGTTAATAGAGTTTAAGTTAAGTTGTCATGACTATTGAGCATTTTAGTAGAGGGGTATATGATAGATGGTTACCTATATTTTTAATTCAATAAATTGTATTGATTTGGTTATAGTGTATACTTATACTTTTGGCGTTTTTTTTAATATACAGTTAGGAAATGGAAAAGATGTTAAATAATAAAATCTCCTTTCAACACATAATCTAGTGTGGTATTTTGATTATTACAATTATCATTTTAGATGATGAGTATTATGCTTTATTTTATGGGTATGGTTTTTGGGTGCATTACATTATGATGTTAAATAATAAAATCTCCTTTCAACACATAATTAAGTGTGGTATTTTGATTATTACAATTATCATTTTAGATGATGAGTATTATGCTTTATTCTATGGGTATGGTCTTTGGGTACGTTACAGTAGGTTATCCTCGAGGGGTAGCTTAGTTTGTTGGAGTCCAAGTCAAAGAATATCTCTAAAAGCAACATCAAGATCTTAGTTGATTTGTAGATCTATTCAAGAATTTTTTGCCATACCACTCACTTAGTTTAGCCAAACATCACTCGAGGTTATTTGGTGGTTGCGCTGCAACCTCTTTAAGGTCAAGATTGAACA
>LPNX011119544.1:0-25874 GCA_001517045.1 Pseudotsuga menziesii | reverse complement strand
GCATGCAAAATATCAACTGATAACCACACATGAATATCTTTTACAGTATGCAGCGGAATATAAAACTGAGAAATAAATCACAACATCACATCACAATATCACATCACAATATTGACACTATTATTTTGGGTATGGAAACCTCCAGAAAAACCCAAGATGGGAAAATAGTTGCAGCAGTCAGTTATAGATTTTATTATGAGAAAATATGGAACTTTTATAATCATTGCAAATTCATTCAAACTTGGCGAATGCAGTACTCAGTAGAATCACTAGGAAAATCCCAGCTAAACCTCAACACCCTCCTGTGTGAGTGTACGACCCAGCTGTACGAAGCTCGATGATCCTGCTGCTCACTCCTCCATATTCTCAGCTAAATCCTCTGTCTAACTTTCTCTCCTTGTCTGTATCCTGTCTCTGTCGGAATACAAGTGTGTGTGTTCTCTCCACCAATTGATCTCTCTTTTATAACTTTAGGTAAAGCGAAAACCCTAATTTCACTTTCACTTTAACTAGTGGTTCACTAAAGTTAATTTAGATCACTTTAATTTATTTTCCAAAGTAAACTTAGGAAAAATAAATTAAATACAACTGGTTTCCTAATTTAAGTCTTCTGCATGCAAGAACACATGCATGCAGGAAGACCTTCCTTGTTGCTACTAGTTTAACATTCCCTCTCAACTAGGAAGGGATTCGATAGCAACCCCAACTTATCCCTGAATTTCACAAAACTCTGTCTGCAAAGTGCCTTGGTGAAAATGTCCGCCACCTGCTCATCTGTCTGTATGTACTCCAACAGAATGGTTCCCCTTCGAACACAATCTCTAAAGAAGTGGTATTTGATGTCTATGTGTTTGCTTCGGTCAAGGAACGCTGGATTCTCATATGGCTTGATGCCACTTTGATTGTCACAATGAACTACTGTATCCTAGAGCTCACACTCGAACAACATTGCAAGTAACTTCCTCAGCCACATACCCTCACAAGCAACCATGTACTCAGCCTCTGCTGAGCTCATTGCAATTGAATTCTTCTTCTTGTTGAACCAAGGGACAACCCCTGATCCAATGCTGAAACAACAACTTGAAGTACTCTTCTGGTCCTCTACACATCCTGCCTAGTCAGCATCTATGAAACTTGCTAACTGTACACTCCCCCTGCGCTCATAAACCAATCCATACTCCATTGTACCTCTGATGTAGTGAAGTATGTGCTTCGCAGCCGTCCAATGCACTCTTCGAGGGTCCACCATGAAGTGACTCAAAGAGTTGACTGCAAAGTTGATGTCTGGTTGAGTGTTGACCAGATACATAAGCGATCCGATAAGCTGACGATACAAGGTAGGATCAAATCCGTCTGACCTTAATGCATCAATCTTCCTCCAGTTGTAAACTAGAGGTATGGCCATAGGCTTGCAGTCTCCATCCTGAATCTCTTGAGGATCTTTACTACATACTTCCCCTATCCGATGAAGAAGCATCCATCTCTCTGCCAAACCTCCAAGCCAAAAAACGGAATGCATTAGCCGAAGGTCTTTCATCTCAAACTCTATTGCAAGGTTAGACTTGCAGTATCCAATCAGCCTCTCATCTCCTATAAAAAAGAGATCATCCACATATAAGACTAGTATGAGAGGCACCTCACCTGTCAAGAAGTACAGGTTGTGGTCAGCCTCACTCCACTAAAATCCCATCTCCCGTAGATAGCTGTCAATCCTTGAGTACCATGCTCGAGGTGCTTGCTTGAGCCCTGTAAAGAGCTCGATGCAGTCTGTTCTCCACAGCAAACCCCTATGTCTGCTCAATATACACCTCCTCCTCTATCACTCCATTGAGGAAGGCAGTCTTGACGTCCATCTGATGGACACACCAACCCATCTCAGTTGCTAGTGAGATAATGGTCCGAATGGAAGAATACCTGGCAACAGGGGCGAAGGTCTCCTCATAATCAATACCCTCCTTCTGTGAAAGCCCCTTTGCCACAAAGCATGCCTTGTACTTATCCACGCTCCCGTCTGCTGCATGCTTCACCTTGTAGATCCATCTAGATCCCACCACCTTTTTCCCTTGTGGTCTCGGCACAACCTCCCATACCTAGTTTTTCGTAATGGAGTCATACTCCTCAACCATAGCTTCCTGCCACACATCATGTTGTGTAGCCTCCCCGAAGCTGGAAGGTTTAGAGTTAACTCTATCATTAGTGCCATATAACTAAGTCTCTCTGGTGGTACACTCCGTCTAAAAGATGTCTGTGGAGGATCTACTTGCCTGGAATCCTGCACTGTGGATCTAAACCACTTAGGCCTTGGCCTAGTGTCAACCTGTTGCGGCTGTTGGATATCCGTCTCCTGCTGCAACTCATCCTTCAAGTCAATCATTGAAGGATCCTGTCCACCTGACTCCCTCTGACCACTAAAACCTGTGCTCTGTGTCTGTACCTGTACCTGTACATCTGGCTCCTCCAACTTGACTCCCGACTCCTGTGCTGGTTGCTGCTCTGTTGGTAAGTCCAGAGATCTTCGCAAGGCCATGTCCTCATCGATCTGGACATCCCTGCTCACAATGATCCTCTTGCGAGCAGGAATGTAAACTCTATATGCCTTCGAAATTTGGCTGTAACCAACAAGTAACCCCTTCTCTCTAGAAGGGTCCAACTTCTTCTTGTTGTCAACATGAACATGACAATAGCAGACACTGCCGAATATGTGAATATGACTCACATATGGCCTAGTGCCTGTGAAGACCTCCTTTGGTGTCTTCCTCCCCAAGGTTGCGTGGGGACACCTGTTCTAAATGTATACTGCAATCTTGTATGCCTCAGCCCAAAGGAATAGTGGTAATCCCTGATCAAATAGCATGGTCTTGGCTGCTCCAAACATAGTCCTGTTCTTCTGCTCTGCAACTCTATTCTTCTATGGGGTATGGGGCACAGTGTGCTCCTTCTTGATCCACCACAGCCGAATAATACTCCATGAACTGTAATACCCCCATGACATTGCTTTTATTTTCATGTTTTGAAAATAATTTTTATTATGTAATGAGTTATGAAACTCAAGAAAAAAACTCAAATGACATTTGCACAACAAAACATTTTATTTATTTATTATATAAAGAAAATGACACTTGGAGAACTCAACTACATGAGGGGACACCAACCATGGCACCAAGGAACATGTGTAAGCAAGCTAGAGTGATTGATACCAATCAAATCCAATCCAAAACTCAACAACCAGACAAGATCCTAAATCATAGGAATTTAGGGATCTGATTGGAGATTTTATTGGGATGGCATAAGACCTAGGCAAAGCTATTTATATGAGTGCACTGGAATAGCACGGGACGCCATGTTGTGCATGGGAAAAATGATTGCTGAGTGCATGTGTTGAGCGTTTTTCTATTTTATAAGTCCATCGTGAAAACTTGTTACAGACTCAAGGATTGAGTGCTGCGAGGAAGTTACTTGCTGTTCTGGTGCATGGTTGGTGATCCAGCGTGGGGGTGGAGTGGAGCAAACCGTTGAGTTGCTGCCTCCTATGGTTGGAAGGAGTTGATTCTCCAAGTGTTTTTTTTCCCTCGATTCAAGTAACTAGATCTGATTTATTTTCTCATATACTTTAGCTTGACTTATGGTTGTTTGCGTACCAATGAAATGAATGGTAAATGGGCTATTGCAATTTGGATTGGAAAGGAGCGTTGTATATTTCCTGCACATTTCATGTATGTGTTTTGATGAATGATTACAGATCTGTCCCTGTATGCATTCCATGTTTGTGATTTGATGAATGATTTCAGATCTGTCCCTGGAAGCATTTTAATTCTTAGTTTATGATATAGATCTAAATTTATTGTTTGTATTCCCTTCAATATCTG
The DNA here is from genome assembly GCA_001517045.1 of Pseudotsuga menziesii. Taxonomy (NCBI): domain Eukaryota; kingdom Viridiplantae; phylum Streptophyta; class Pinopsida; order Pinales; family Pinaceae; genus Pseudotsuga; species Pseudotsuga menziesii. Next base: position 22,008 of record LPNX011119544.1, on the reverse strand, counting down.
GAAATGCAGCTATTAACTGTTATTGAATTTATTTCAATGTGATGCAAACCCTGCTATTTCTTTATGGAAAATCTTTTCATTCTTGAAGTGAAATGCCAGGATTTAAGTTGGTAAGATCATCTACTATCTATCGAAATTGTTTTATTTCTGAAATGAAGACCTCTATCCATGTTTTCCTGAGATTAGCTACTATCTGGGTGAAATCGTTTTATTCCGTAACTGAAATTCCAGGATCTATGTTTTGTAAGATCAACTACGATTTGAAATTGTTTTGTTTTTAAATTGAATAAAACCAGATTTGTTTTAGGGGATTCTCTGCATGTTGGATTTGAGATTTTCTCTACCTTTCGGATGGAAACCAGACCTGTAACATGCAAGCATTCTTCCTTGCCTACGTATGGAGGAATCATTTCTCCAGTGACACGTTTTTTCTTGCTTATTTATATGCAGTATAGTTTTTATCTCTGCATTTTTTGTTGTTTACGAAAGTTTGCTGAGATTAATTAGCATAGTTAGCACTGGGAAAACTCTGCCAGTGTTTTGATTCATAATCAAGCTATGCCATGTATTTTATCGACTGATTTTTTTTGGGTTAGTATGGGAAAAAAATCAAACTGCCGCAAGTCGATTTTCCCTTTTCGGGTTTAATTCCAAAACCATCTGTGCCACGACGTCTATATGGTTGAGTTTGATCATGATTATCAGGTCTGATATTTCTTAAGTCTGTGTAGATCTGCAATGCATGTCGCATTTATTGGTGAGCAGATCACTCAAACTAAATCTCTGCTTATTTATTTTATTATATCTTCCTTGAAAGGAACAGATCTAAGGTTGTGAGGTTTTCAAAGTTATGAGACGCGGGGATTTAAGGGAATCGTCCCATAAATTTTGCCTGCGGTAACTACGGTGTAAAACTTGGCCTGAATTTTATTTTCCTTTTTTAGACTGCGTTTTCCTTTTTTTGGTTGACACTGAATGCTAGTTCGTTTTCCAGTTTATATGCATTTGCATTGTTTTAAATGTTAAACAACGAACTAAATCCAACTGCGTTTCCATATTTGCATTGACCTGGTATAAGATTTTGAGAATAAAGTCTGCTTTAAGATTTATTATGTTGGTTAAAACGTATAGGAGTGACCTTTTTACAGGATGGTATATTCTCCATTCCTCATTTGTATGGTTGTATGGTTATATTTATTTAAAAAGAAAATGTCTTTTGGTAAGCTAAATAGAATGATGATATCCCTTTTCATTCTCAAAGGGTATGTTTTTATTATCTTCTATAATTAATACAAGTCTTTTATTATGATGAGAATGTCTTTTATTATGATAATAATTACATAGTACATATATGGATATGGTATCCATAGGAATATTGATAGGATCTGTTACATCATGATATAATTATATTCTTGATTTAATATACCTGTGTCCACATAGGAAGGATGATATAATAGGTTATATCATATATTTATATGTGTTTCCTTGTATAAAGGTTTTTTTTTTTTCCACAAATGTACAATTTTGTATGCCTCACCTATCCATATATAATTGAGTTATATATATATATACCTTTGTAATTCATTTATAAGAAGATTATTAAGTATTATGATACTTCCAATGGAATGTAAGAAATTGGATTAAAATAATTGAAAAGAAAATAGAATGGACTTGGGGGTTAGAAAGAAGAGTTAGTCTCAATATCTTCTTTTTTAAATAGAAAATAGGTTGTGTAGATTTATGGGGTTGTCACATGAACTCATTGGAAGTGTACTCACCCCCGTTGTCTGTCCTCAACACTCGAATCTTCTTTCCTATTTGGTTCTCCACAAGAGTCTTGAACTCTCGGAACCTCTCAAAGACCCCTGACTTGGCCTTCAAAAAATAGATCCAGGTTTTCCTGGAATAGTCATCAATGAAGGTTACACAGTAACTGTAACCACTGAACGAATGGACACCCATAGGTCCACATACATCAGAATGCACCAAGTCCAAGGTCTCCTTAGACTTGTGCTCACTCTGTGGGAAAGGATTCCTGATGTTCTTCCCCAAAGCACAACCCTTGTAGTGGTTATGCTTTTCCTCCTGTACCTGAGGAACTCCAATGACTGCATGTCTCAAATGCTTCAGTGCTCCATGGTGTAAGTGTGCCATCCTCCTATGCCACAACTCACCCTGACTGTTGCTGCTGCTGCTGACTAGAGCCTTTGCAAGCTCAAAGTGTAATCTGTACACTTTCCTGCTCCTTCTGTCAATCACTCGATCCAAGCTCCTATCTGACCCCTTGGGCCTGATATACACTCTATGGTCACAAAACTTCCCCTGATATCCCTTGTCCTCTAGAGTGGAGACTGATATAAGGTTCTTGGTTAGTCCTAGAACATATAACACATCAGCAAAACTGAGGGGTTTGCCAGACTCCCTCTCAAATGAAACAGTGCCAACTCCTTGCGCCTGATACCATGCATCATCACCCAGCTCAACGTGGATCTCTGTTCCACCCTCCTGCAAATCTCTGAAGAATCTCTTCTATCCAGCCATGTGACTAGATGCTCCACTGTCAATGTACCATATGTTGCTCCCTGTGGTGCTTGCCATGCAAGCTATCAAGCAAAACTCCTCATCGAAGTTCCTACTGAACTCATCCACCTCTGCAGATCCAACCATCTGAGTGTTGCTCTTCTTCTTCCTGTTTGGGCACTAGGAGGCAAAGTGTTCCTGCTTGTGGCAAATAAAATACTTGACCTTTGATACGTCAAGGTTCTTCTTACCATCCTTCTTCCTCTTTGCCTTCCCCTTGCTCTTCCCTATAAGGGCTAGAGCCTCCTCATCCACAATCTGTGGGGCACTGCGGGATCAACCTGATCCTTGACCCATGCGAGTCTCCTCCTGCACAAAATCATCCCATAGTCTCTACCATCTAGGGAGCTTCTCCCTAGCCACAACACCTTTGACAAAGGTGTCCCATGGCTTAGAGAAGCCATTGAGGGCTATCCGAACTAGCTCCTCATCCACTGTCTTAGAGCCAACAACTCCAAGCTCGTCCTTGATCTGTGTGAGCCTCATGAGATAAGGCACCACTCCTTCTCCCTTGGCCATCTTGGTGCTGCACATCCTCTCTTGCAACACCATCTTTTGGTTCTTGTTCTTGCTTTGGTACAGACTCTCCAAATCCGTCCACATCTCTGCTGCGGTCTTCTTACTAGAAAGGTGAGGGACTATATGGTCCTTCACTCCATCCATGATAATCAGCATGGCTCTAGAATCAATCTTCTTCCAAGCTGCTAAATCTGCTGGATTTGTGGGTGCAACCTTCGTGGAGTCAATGTGCTCCTCTGCATCACTAATGTCTAGGATCCTTGTGATCTTTTCTTTCCATATAGGAAAGTTCTAAGCACCTTGGAGTCTATCCTCAACTCTCAACTGCACGACAATAGCGAAGTGTACCCGTTAAACCCTAGATTTAGATGTCTAGGTTTGTGTCTTCTTATAGATTTGCCCCCGATCTATCATTGTTGCTGCAAATCTCTCAACTTTAGCTCACCAGAGCTCTGATACCATGTAAAATTTCCTTTAATATTCAACTAGGGCTAAACAGTGCATGCAAAATATCAATTGATAACCACACATGAATATCTTTTACAGTATGCAGTAGAATATAAAATTGAGAAATAAATCACAACATCACATCACAATATTGACACTATGGGTATGGAAACCCCTGGAAAAACCCAAGATGGGAAAATCGGTGCAACAGTCAGATATAGATTTTATTATGAGAAAATATGGAACTTTTACAATCACAGCAAATTCACCCAAACCTGGCGAATGCAGTACCCGATAGAATCACTGGGAAAATCCCAGCTAAACCTCAACACCCTCTTGTGTGAGTGTACGTCCTATCTATACGAAGCTCGATGATCCTGTTGTGCGCTCCTCCGTCTTTTCAGCTAAATCCTCTGTCTGACTTTCTCTCCTTGTCTGTATCCTGTCTCTGTCGAAATACAAGTGTGTGTTCTCTCCACCAATTGATCTCTCTTTTACACCTTTAGGTAAAGCAAAAAACCTAATTTCACTTTCACTTTAACTAGTGGTAAAGCAAAAACCCTAATTTCACTTTCACTTTAACTAGTGGTTCACTAAAGTTAATTTAGATCACTTCAATTTATTTTCCAAAGTAAACTTAGGAAAAGTAAATTAAATACAACTGGTTTCCTAATTTAAGTCTTCTACATGCAAGAACACATGCATGCAGGAAGACCAGCTTCCTTGTTGCTACTAGTTTAACAAGATGCACATGGATATATATGTATTTTTTGAAAATCTGAATGTTTTATGTTTTTTTACTCAACCGGGTTGTTTTCCGTTTTTTATCTGGTTTTGGTTCTCGGGGTCAGCCAGTTCGACCATCAGTTCAGTTTTGATAACATTGCTCTATAGGACTCCCATCACTACCATGGACATTCAATTGGGCATCATGCCATAATAAAAACCTCTCTTCAACATTTAATTGAAATTCATGGTGGGTTGTAACAAGTAGTGGGTTTCCTAGGCTATTAATAGATGAGCATGGCCCTGCAAATAAAGAGGAAAGAACTTTAGTTGTGCAAATTTATGTTGTTATGATTCAATTACAAAGAAATCAAGAGCCCTTGTTCATTGCTTCCACCACTACTTCCTTCACTTCAGTGGTCCATATGCTAATTACCAAGTGTCTACTATCCATAAGGCCATCTAAAGAGTTTTTTTTGTCTATAACGTTCTAGAGAAAAAACATGTAGTCAAGGAGGCCAAAGGACCCTCACATAGAGATTTGGAGCCCACATGTTGTAATCTTCTCTTCACATGTGACTTTTTAAGTTTAATGGCCTTTCCATGGGTTTATTATTCAATATATTGTTGATTCTCCCAATTTATGTGTTAAATGGTTGATTTTGCATTTAATATTATGTTCAATATACTAAATTGATGCTTGACGGGTTAAATTAATTGTTGTAATGTGACCCTATCCAATTACAACAAAATGTTCATCGCTACATATAAATTCCTAGGGACAAACCCAAACGACAAGGTTTTGATGTTTCTACTCTAGAGGACCTCCCATCACTACCATCAACATTCAATTGGGCATCAAGCCATAATAAAACCCTCTCTTCAATGTTTAATTGAAATTCATGGTGGGTTGTAACAAGTAGTGGGTCTCCTAGGCTATTAATAGATGAGCATGGCCCTACAAATACAGATGAAAAAACTTTAGTTGTGCAAATTTATGTTATGATTCAATTACAAAGAAATCAAGAGCCCTTGTTCATTGCTTCCTCACACTACTTCCTCCACTTCAGTGGTCCATATGCTAATTACTAAGTGTCTACTATCCATAAGGGCATCCAAAGAGTTTTTTTTTGTCTATAATGTTCTAGAGAAAAAACATGTAGTCAAGGAGGCCAAAGGACCCTCACATAGAGATTTGGAGCCCACATGTTGTAATCTTCTCTTCACATGTGACTTTTTAAGTTTAATGGCCTTTCCATGGGTTTATTATTTAATATATTGTTGATTCTCCCAATTTATGTGTTAAATGGTTGATTCTGCATTTAATTTCATTTTCAATATACTAAATTGATGCTTGAACGGTCAAATTAGTTGTTGTATTGCCCCCCCCCCCCGCCAATATTTTTGTTTTGTATTAGCTTACTTGGCTAGCAAGGTTTTTGGTAACCCCTATAACTCAAAACCCCAACTCTAGATTAGTAGTTGCACGAGGGAGTTTGATCCATATTCTTTTTCTTGGATTTGTTTTTACTTAGTTTATTTCTTTTGGTTCATTGCGGGTTTAGCTTAAAGTTAGATTGGTCCTTTTCCATCTTCCCAAAGGCAATAACTTGCATAGATTTTCATTTGTCTACTATCCCAACATTTTGCACGCCTCTTTGCCACACAATGGCATAGTTTGCATAATAGTTCCTTTAAGATCCACATCACACATGCAATTTTTCTCTTAAACAATACACATGTCTTTATTGTGTGGACGTGGTCCCTTCACACCTTTGTGCAAATTTTTTGTTTTCGCAATTGTGTGACACTCAAAAGTCGCACAATTGTCACAATTAATACTTGTATGAGGTTTCATAAGTTTTTTTTAATGGTCTCTAGCTTGTTTTTGAAACATTATAGGATAAATACAACATTTATGAATTATTGGCTAACCTAACATTGTTGTCAGTATTTGTTTAGTGCCAAATTTCAAGGAATTCCATGGGTAACAAACAAAAACTCTAGTTTTTAGTATTTATCGCTCTTACTGTTCCTTCAATCTTTTATGCACTTATGATATTTGTCATTTCTTGAACACTTGCTAAGTTATGTTACTAAAACACGCTCATACACAACAAAGGACCTACAATATCTTCTAATTGAAGTATGCTCTTCACCTTGAGCTCTCAAGCAATCTTGATTGATCGTAGATGATTGAAGGTCTAAATTATATTTTTTGACACATTTGAATCCAATTTGTTGTTTCTTATTTCATGATATTGCTCATAAAATTGAGGAATTTACCTAGTTAAAGAGTGACCTCATTTCGAGTACTTTGCACTTTTAGTGATTTCCTTATGTGCAATTTCTATTTCAACATTTTTTTTAGCTTTTTCATTTATAGCATTTGCTTCAAAATTTGTTGGTTTTTCTACATTAGCTATTGCAAACAAAAGGACCTAAACACTGTTCAATCAAACAATGTTCTTCATCGTGCGCTCAAGCGATCTTGGTGAATCATTAGAAGACTGAAATACCTCCTTTTTTCATTACCTTAATCAAACAAAAGTTGGTTCACGACACTAAGATTATTCCTCTAAACATAAAGCAACTTAAAAAGTTAAATCATACATCTAACTTAATTCCTCTAATTATTGATTGGGCTTCATAACATACGTATTGTAATTGCATCCTTATCCATAGTCTGAAATTGTCACACATTGAAGGTATGATAGGTGATGGATATGCAATATCAAACATGAATAAAGGTCCATCAAGTGGTTGCAAGAGGAAGTGTCGAGAGGAAGTGTCGCCTTCAAGTAACCTTTGGGTAAAGTGTTTCCCACGGGGCCTAGAATAAACGACCAATGAGTGTACTATTAAGGCACTCCTTGTGTTAGGTCACTGGTTCAAAACTCTGTGGGTACTAGCTTACAAAAAAAAATTTAAATAAAGGGTTGACATGATGAAAGTTGATCATTCTCATTTTGGATTTATCTATATAAAGAAGGATCTTATTGTGTAAAGAGGGAAGTTTTGGAGTTAATAGAAGCTTTAATTTTTCACTCCTTATATTGTTTATATATCAATTTGATATCAAAGCCAGCGTATGCAACGATCTAAAGTGATTCACTCCTTTCTTCATTAAACCTTAAATGCCTTGATAAGGACCCACACCCTTCTTTTACAAGGTTCCACCACTTAACAAGGATCCTCTCCCTCTCTATTTAGGAATGACTATTTCCTACAACAATAGTTCATATTTGGTACTTTAGACCATGCCCTCCCAACCAGATCTAAGATTGGCTCCTCCCAAGAACTCCAATCACAAGGATGTCTCCCTTGCAAAAGAACAACTACAGCTTTTCCAGCAACATCAACAAATTATTCAACATTAAAATAAACTTCTTCAAGATCGCACCCAGGTGATACGTCATCTAGATATAGAACCACAAGATTTGAAGCTAAACAAGACTATGTCTCAACCAACCTTTGGTTTGTGTTGGGACCATAAATTAACGCTGCCATAGTTTTCTAGTGATTTTGATGGTGATCAGGTTGAGGCTTGGATATGAGAATTCACTTCATATTTCTAGCACTTGACTACATTACTAGAAAGAGACAAAGTCACCTTGCCATCCTACCATCTACAAGGATTAGTTTCCCAATGGTTGGATCATACCAAACATACAAGTGACACTACATAATCGTTTTGCATAGAACTCAATAGGGAGAGGGTTAGTCCACTCTCTAGTGTCATCAATACTTGGGACTATTTCTGCACTGCACTTTGAGAGTGTTTCTATCCAGTAGGCTATGTAGAGAGCATCTAAGTAAGTTGGCCTCACCTTTGTCAACTTTCCACTTAGGTGGTTCAACAATTCATCAAAATATTTTGCAAACTGATCTAGGCACATCTCTCTGTTTTGGATCAAGAATAAATACAAATAATTAAATTTAATTATGGTTTACTTCTTTCTCTTTGTCATTAAGTTGCTTTGGTGCATAGCTCTTATCTTTCATTAGATTTTCAACATGCTTTGGTTGTTGAAAAGAAGCTAGAAAAACACCGAATGCGCTTTTGTTCTCCATCTTAGTTCCCCCCTTCACGATACAACTCTCCCATGGGTAGGCTTTTTCCCATGGTTTCCACGCTCCCACCACCCACCAATCAATATTGCACACTCCATAAGTCATCCTCTCCTAGCATAACAATGTCATGATCTACAACATCCATGCTTTGCCAAGACCTTATTCTTTGACCCTAACACCTAACCTACCCCTCCAAATGTTGTCATTGATGTGGATAACCCTACTACATTTGATCCAAACCTCATTCTAATGACATGTCTAGCCTCTCCCAATAGCCCCATGCTCTTTACTCAAAACTACTCGATTAAAGACAACCTCACTTAGCTCATTATGGACAACAAAATTCAAAACAAATCGGTCTCTACAACCCTTGTCAAATCATTGGTTTTATTGGTAACTTCCTCACTCATCCATACCATCTCAGGTGGGTGAGTGAGGGTACTCAGTCCTTGTTTGTGACTCAAGAATGTAATATCAGCTTTTTCATTGGCCCTCAATTTCATGACATCGTGTTGTGTTATGTTGCTATGTTAAACTGAATTGACTTAATGCTAGGGATACTTTACCAACATGAGCTCTTTGCCACATATGCATCTCGCCCCAACACATACACCCTCGCTAAGGATGGCCAACACTCTCGCTTAGCACTCATTTGCCACTTCCTCTGTAGAAACTCTATTTGGTCCATGTTTCCCTTCATAAATATTTACATCTATGTATTATATGGGAGTTGCTCCCCTTCCCCCTCCACCCCCAACATCATTGGAAACCCTCCTCTCTCACTATTAAGATGTTTTTATTGAACCTACTACTTTGCCACCCTCATGACATATCGAGCATACCATTAACCTTAGGCATGGTGCCCCCCTTCCCAATACCCCACCCTATCATCTTGCCCCTATCGAGACCGTTGAGATTGACAAGCGAATCTAGGCACTACTGCAAGCTTCTTATAGTGTACATTTTGTTGGTGTTACTACTATGTTAACCACAATAACTAAACCTTCTATGCCAACGTTTGGAGCGCCTCCACACAACTTGTCAAGGATCTACTTTGATTTGTATTCAATCACAAAATAATCTAATTTGGGAATACCATTTATATATAATAAATAGGCCATATGATGACCCTTTTAAGCAATGAAGGATATGTGCATTGTTCTTTAAGTTTTAGGAAGAGTATAGCCAACACATAGATTGGCATATATCCAAAAACTGTGACCAAAGGTCCTAGACAACAATCTCATGGAGATGGTTTACAAGTGTAAAGAATTGGGGAATGGCATTGGAGCATCAAACCTTGAGGTTGCTTTGTCAATTTTTTTTTCAAGATGCAGACTTTTAGCAACAAGAATGCGCAATTGGTAGTTCCTTCTAAATATTTTGGGGCTTTGGATATTGATCACATTAGCTATGTTGTTTTTAAGAATGAAAGTGATCATAATTTGATCATGAGTGATGTTGTACTCAACTCTACCATTGTATTGGTAAAGAAACAACTTGACGCTCTAGTGCTTTTTTAAGGGATTGTTCATTCTTTGGTATATTCTACAAATCCTATGGTTGAGCAGTCCAGTCTTCCAACACATAGGCTCTTCTATTTCCTTGGTGTCCATTTTGTAGGCAAGCAATAATGCTAGGGTTCTTCATTTTGGCTCCCTTGAATTATATAATCATAGGTTTTTCACATCCCTAGATGCATAGTTCATACATTTAGTTAAGCCATAGACCTCTGGGATTTACATATTGAGGATCCTCTTCAGTTCATCATCCAATATGAGCTCTTAAACAATATGGAGCCTAAGGGATCTAATCTAACATCAGGATCCTACTACACTGTCATTCATGTTATTTTACATAGCCAAATATTTAGCAATGCAATGGCCATTCTGTATGTGATGCTTTTGAATCCTTGTTTTTTGAGTGTCTCCTCTTACATACCCTTGATTGTTGGTCTTTGTAATGAAAACCTCGTAGATGATTCTCTTCAAATACTTGAGTGAACACTAAAGTAGAATTTTATTCTTTCCTTGGGTATACTTTTTTGTTTCAAGCTTCTATGAGTTTGCCACGACTCCACCTGTACTGATCATCTCAATATTCCCACCAACATTCTTTGCAGCCTCCAAATTATCATTGTAAAATTTTCAGCTCATTCCCCAACCCGGTTTAATCCCACCATTTTCGTAGTTTAATGCCCAACCCATTTTGTCATTAACGCTGCAAATTAGTGGTTTTTATCATAAACAAACTGAAAGAAACACTCGAAGAATTTTACAACTTTTATGAGCAGAAATTTATAAACAGTCACACATAAAATTCAGACTTGGTAAATTTTGGTCAAATTGACCTAGGAAAAACCCCAACCTCTGGGCTGTGAGAGAGAGTTTCTTTATTTCTTCAATCAACAATACAATATAAAATAAATTTTTTTGTCACAACTTATCTCAACCAGATGAGAAAAACTTCAGCCTCGAAATTCATGTTGCTACAGAAATTAATTTTCATAAATTTTTGTTTGCTAACCACCTCAATTCTTTTGTTGCGACATGACTGTACAGAGGGACAATACGGATTGATACCTCAATTTTTTTGCCAGTAGGAACAACAAATGACTGCCTTGAAATTCATGCCCCTCCGCCTCGAAATTTGTGCCCATTCTCAGACTGAAATTCATTCTATCGACAAGTACAGTACGACTTCAATAAATGCCTTTATTGATGCCTAAAAAATAGGGCGAGTTATGGGTTTTTTGCTCTTCGATTTTTGTGCAAATCACTGTTGTACCAGATGCTTTGGGAAACGTGCAAATTCAAGATGTACAGATTCCTGGGAATCGTGCCACTGTTTAGAATGCTCTCCCTCTCTCAAATTCGACTTGCTCTCTCTTTCTCTCAAATGCTCATGTAAAAACAATGAATATTCTCTCTTGCCTTTCTTTTTCTTTTTTGGTGTTTAATGAGAACAGCTGAAAGGACATCTAATCCAAGGGCCCACACTGGCTTAGATCAATGGATGATGCAAAATGTGCACTTTATTTCTCTTCAAAAATAATTTCACTAAACTTAAAATTAAATATTTCCAAAAAGTCACTTTAATCACTAAAGTGAAATTAAATGCTCATCTCAAGTCATTTAATGCAAGGGGGTCACTTTATTTCTCTTCAAAAATAATTTCACTAAACTTAAAATTAAATATTTCTAAAAAGTCACTTTAATCACTTTAATCACTAAAGTGAAATTAAATGCTCATCTCAAGTCATTTAATGCAAGGGGGTCACATTATTTTCCCCTGGGCAAAAAAAAAATCAGTAGGGGAACAACTTACAAGGTACCAAACTTCAACAATCATCTCGATTTGCATCAAGTGCCTTTTCCTCTACTAGTTGATCAAAGAGCACAAGAATGGACCTGTGTTTATCGGGCTCCTCCTATGGCATCAATTGTCACCTTCATCCATACCACCTCTCTTAAACCAGGAGGACTGTGGGGACACACTGTCCACTTAAACGAGGAGAAAATGGTATAGATCCCAAGAGAGACATTGGAGAAGTGGAAGCTTATAATTACTAAACATTAGAGCATCTAATAAGTAGTTTAACTTTAATATTAAATAAAAGGCTCTACATGATCAAAGTTAATCGTCCTTTTCTATGAAAAAGGAATAGAAGTCTTAGTTTTGCACTCTTTATTATGTTTGTATATTAGAGTTGAAAGAAATACTCTCCAAGGAATCAAAGTGATTGAGGTTGAATTTAAAAGGCACAAATCTTCTTTCAGACATTGTATCCAGCCCGAGACAGATGAAACTTGAGATTAGTTAATCAGAAAGGGAGCTTGAATCAGCTAAAAGAGAATGTGAAATGACTTAGAATGAGAAGAAATCAGCCGATGCTATCATACAGTCTTTCCCTACAAATTGCTCATTTCGTGAACTATATCTGAGAGAGATGAAATCATGAAAATATTGGACACACCAAGGAGTTTGCAAATGAAGTATGGAAATCATGCACAATCCTTGCAGGATCAGTTGTCATTGGTCAAGTATGATGAGAAATTAACCTAATTGGAAGAGAGTAAGCTATTACATTTGAACCATAATGAAAGAAGCTCTTATTCATAAGACCTTGAGGTGGGTTGTTCAACAAGTGAAGTATAAATCTAGTAGAAGCCAGAGATTCTGTAGACGTTGATGTTAATGACAGGAAGTTCCAACTTAAATATGCCAAGGTTCATCTTATACCATACATACAGAGCAACATAACAAAAATTGACAAATAGCACAAAATCTATAACATTGAAGATTGGAGAGATCAACTTGATAAGGTACAGAATATATAACCACCATATTTTCTCAAAGTACATGACATGTCCAAAATGGAATCTCTTCTGTAAGACCTTTGAGTTCTCTAAGCCCACAAACAAATGGTTGTACTTGATGAAAAACACGAGTTTTTCAGGATACTAGCTTAGATCCAAATCCTAGGTTCTATCAAGCATCGAGAGGGATCAGATCTATTGGTCTAGAATTGAAAATGGTTTTAAAGCCATGGTTTTAACATGCTTTTAAAACCATGGGTTGTTTAGGAGGGCTCCTTGCACATGGGGGCTCCTTGCACATGGTTTTAAAACCATGTGCAAGGCCTCCTAAACAACCCATGTCTTTTCATGTGCAAGGCCCTCCTAAACCATGTACAAAAAACCATGGGTTGTTTTGGAAGCCTTGCACATGGTTTTAAGACCATATATAAGGTCGACATTTTTTTTTGTAGGGAATTAAATTTTTTTATTTTTTATTATTTTTTTAGGTAGGAACATTACAACATCTCCCCTATATTGGGTTGTTTTTCAGGTTGACATTTTTTTTGGCAGATAATTGAATTTTTAAATTTTTATTGTTTTGTTAGGTAGGAACATTACAACAGATCCCCCATATCAAACTGAGTTGTAGAGCATCTCTCGATGCAATAAGGAGCAGAGCATATCTGATTTCAAGTAAAAATTAGTGAGAGAATTCTTGAGGATGGCTGTAGTGGCAGAAGCTGAAGCAGAGCATCACAGGAGAAATGAACATTTTTTCTTTGAACTCCAAAAAGACTTAGTGGAGCAGATGCTATGATTGAGGAATCGAAAGAAAAACTTTCCTAGGTAACACATGAATGTGAGGCTGAATTCCGGAATCCGAAGGCACGAAACTGTTTCTATAGACATTGTATCCCATCCAAGACAGACAAAAGTTGAGATGAGTGGCCAATAGAGAGATTGAATCAGTAAAAAGAGTGATATTATATTCAATCAGAAGAAAGCAGCAGACGCTGTCATATAGTGTTTCACTGGAAATTGCCCACTTCAAAAAGGATATCCAAGAGATGAAGTCATCAAAAGATTGGCCACAACAAGGAGTTTGTACCTAAGTATGGAAACCGGGTACAATAATTGCAAGATTAGAATAAAAGGTATGAAGAGAAATTCACCAAATTGGAAGAGTAGTCTATTACATTTGGACTACGAAAAAAGAAGCTCGCTCAAATGACCTTGAGGTGGTCTGTTCAAACAGTGAAGGTAAAGGTATAGTAAAGGTAAGAAAATCTCAAGAAGCTGATATTGATGCTGAGCAGTTCCAACTTCTACTTGCCAAGGACCATTTTATAGTATACACATAGATACAGAGCAAAGTGACAAGTCAAAGTTACGAAAATGGAACAAACTGTGTGGTAGCTACACCAATTACAGAAACACTTCAAATAAAAAATAAAGATCCCGCTTACCTCTGCAACACCATTTCAATCTTTTTTTCCCATCTAGGCAGTAGCATGTCTGTAATTGTTCCCTACAATAAAATCTGTCGATGTTTCTTTTACAATAATGTGGTTGGTACTAGTTACTTTATATATATAGAAACTTTTCATTAGTAGAATTCAATTTTTTAAAGAAGAAAATGCCCCATGGAGATGGCATATTCCACAAATGATGAAAACTTTTGTTGTTTATTTTTGTGTGAAGCAGCACAAAAGTGTTGAATCACTATTGGATAAAACTGGAAAAAGTTACATCCTGCACAATTAAAGCATTGGCAAAAGTTGAATATATTTTTCATGGCAGAGGAGAATTAGTAAAATCATTTCACTCTCTTTAGCAGAACCACCCTTTTCATGATGAAAATTGTATGAGCATGTGGTGCTGAAGTTTGACACGATGGGCAAGAACACTAACTAAATGGCTCTAATACCATCAGTGCCTGGTTTCATCAATTGACGAAAATAAATACCATTTTTCTTTAACCTTTCTTGCACGTGATGAACACCTTTCTTTCATTAATTCCCTGTTTTAATATCAAGTGTCTTTTACTGAAGGGCTAGGCAGTGGATGAATACCTTTTCTGAACATTAGGATATAGGTAATTCCATTGAGAAATAATAAACTGTTTTACCTAATTGTCAGCCCATGCCTGGAATTGTTTATAAAACACGCAACTCTGTTTATTACAGCTGCCAGTGATTAGATGATAATTAAAATCCATTGGCAGTCCAAAGAAATACAAACAGAAGTCCATCTGAACTAGCCCTAAAACCTTATCTCGCATCCACTCATCATGCAAGTAAAAAATGAGTCATTGTAAACAGATTTCATTTTCAAAATGAATGGAAGCCACTGCCAAAATGATACAATTTGCTCTAACATGGGATTGTAGATAGGGTTAACTTAAACAGGAAGAAGATAGGGACATATTTGATCTTAACGCCAGACCTACTAAACACTTGGAATGATCAAGGTAAGGTAAAAAACACATGTGATCTCTCATTGTTTAAAAGATGCAGGGGTTACGCTGGTTACGTTAGTTTACCCTGGTTACGTTAGTTTATTGTTTTTCATATTAGATGTCTTTGCATTTCAGTTTATTAGCATCCGATGTGACAACATGGCTTCCATCAGGCGGTAGAGTACACTTTAATGTGGAAATTTGTGAGAATTATAATGGATTTTCTGTGAGGTTTTCCTTTTCCTCCAAGAAAAACAAAGGAAAAGATTTAGATTGTGGAGAAAAGAGTGAAATGAAATGAGAAAATTGAATGAATTAAACAATTGTGTTAATGGTTCCTTTTTCTCCAAGAAAAACCAAGGAAAAGATTTAGATTGTGGAGAAAAGAGTGAAATGAAAATGAGAAAATTGAATGAATTAAACAATTATGTTAATGGTGGATGGAAAAGCCACGAGGATTGGACATCCATACAAGTAAGAGAGACTGTTAATTGAAATAAAATGTCCAACAAATTTCATCATCGTCTATGCAATGGAAATTCAATAACTAGGGTCATTGGACCGGATAAATTTTATATCTAGGGTTATCGGAGCATCAGCGGAGCATTGGACAGCTAATTTTAGCTTTAGTATGATGGCAAGGAAATATGAGAGCGCGGGATAAGCACGCAAAAAATAGGATGCTGTAAACTTCTAAAATAAATAATTAATAAACTACAATAAAATTCGGCAGCATATTAGTATTCAGTGCGCCGATCCTTTTTCTCTTTTTGAGCACCGCATCGGTATCAACGGTAATAATCAACAACAACATTATTTCATTTGAGATCTCTGAAAACGAAAACGATAACGAAAGAAACCCATCCAAGCCAACCAATCTGCAATGCGATGCAAAGGCAAATAACACTCAATTTATTTTTCACACTATACATAGAACCCTTTTTCTCTTTTTGAGCACCACATCGGTATCAACGGTAATAATCAACAACCACATCGGTATCAACGGTAATAATCAACAACAACATTATTTCATTTGAGATCTCTGAAAACGAAAACGATAACGAAAGAAACCCATCCAAGCCAACGAATCTGCAATGCGATGCAAAGGCAAATAACACTTAATTTGTTTTTCACACTATACATAGAACAATTACAATGCTTTTCATCAGAGGTACACTTGAAGGCGAAGAAGTCCATCCAATTTAAACCATCTACAATTGTTTTTTATTCGAAACCGGAAATCCATCCAAACCAACGTTCTGCCATGCAATGTAAACCAGCTGGGGTTTTCAAAGTGTTGAAGTTACACCGACAGTAACTTCATATGGTTTAATTGATACCGGAAAGAATTTCAGTTCTCCGCCATCCTCTTCAAATTCCGGTTTGGTCCTCCTCCACTACCTTTCATCGAACTGACCTTGCGCAATCATTAATGGAACCCTCTGAAATAAGCAATTCTCGTTTTCCCATTTTTTAACTGCGTAACTTCTCCCTATTTTGTTCTTGGTTCTCATGTGGGATATAAACGTTCTACCGTCGCTTTTCAATTATTTTTTTCGAAGCAACACTATATTATGTTTGTTCATTTCTTTCCATGTTATACTTATCATATTTCAGAAATATTTTTTAATGAGGAAATGGATTGGAGTGTTGTATTCTCTCAAGGGAATTTATAGGCGGATGTATTTTCTAACAATTATCTGTAAGATCTTTGTCATTATTAAATACTACAAAAATTTGCAAACGACAGATTCAAGTTAGCTACATGAAGTTAGTTAATTTAATGAAGAAATATATATTTCTACGGCTACTGCAGAGTTCTCTCCCTAATCATACTAATAATGAGACCTTTAAAAGGTTATATCTTTCATAAAAGGAAGTGATTTTTTTGTAAGTATGTAAATAAGCTTTTAGAAAGGAAATTAAGTAGAAGTTTTCTATTTTGAGTAAATCAGTTATTAGAAATGAATCAAACTAATAATGAGACCTTTAGAAGGTTATATCTTTCATAAAAGGAAGTGATTTTTTTGTAAGTATGTAAATAAGCTTTTAGAAAGGAAATTAAGTAGAAGTTTTCTATTTTGAGTAAATCAGTTATTAGAAATTGGGGAATTAGTTAGGGGTTCGCTGAAATTGAACAAACAAATTCCTTCTTTGCAGGATTCTAGTACTTGATATTCTGTGTATTTAAATACAAAGCATTTGTAAGATGGTTGATATTCTCTGTGTATTTAAGTACACAGCATTTGTAAATCTTTTAAGATGGATCGAAGGGATAATAGAGCATCCAGTAGAATAGAAATAGGAGGATGTAGTAGAGTTCTGTTTTAAGATGGATCGAAGGGATAATATAGCATCCAGTAGAATAGAAGTAGGAGGATGTAATACAGTTCTGGTTTAATGAAAATAGAGCATCCAGTAGAATAGAAGTTTCAAGTAGGAGGATGTAATACAGTTCTGGTTTAATGAAAATTCGAAGCAACAATGAAATTTCCACATTTTGTTTTGTATGACTCTGTTAACTTAGATCATTTTTTCGATATGGGTTGTCAAAATTCGAAGCAACGATGAAATTTCCACTTGTTTTGTATGACTCTGTTAACTTAGATCATTTTTTCGATATGGGTTGTCAGCTGACGATCTTGATAAAATTCAATGCCCACTATCTATGTTGATTTCAGATTTGATTAATTTCCCAATTTTTCTATGAGGAGAGAGATTCACTGTTTTTTTGGTGTGAGAGTGTGTTATCTCGAGTGAATGTTATAGTATATTGTATTTGGTCCTAAGTATAGTCAAAATCTGTTTTTAGTTTGCAGCGTTTGTATCCTGGTGTAGCAAACTCCCGTTGACATCCCATTTTATGTTGCATTCATGAAATCTTTTGCAGTTATTGAGTGCCTCCCACTTGGTATTTTCTTCTCTTCAACGATACTGTTAATGTATTCAGATATACACTGGGCATTTTGGGCAGTATTATAATGAGCACAGAGATTTCAGAGAGTGAATAAAACATTGAATTTTCTTCTATAAAACAGGATTTCACACCAATGAGTGGAAATGAATTTATGGGCGGATGCCATTTCTGTAGTTATTGTAGCATCTTCTTTTTCTTCTACCGCAATTCGCAATTCAGTGCACTAATGGAATAAGGAGTATAAGGTCTGCATATTAATGAAATCAATTGATTGCCTGAACCTTGCGATGGACTTACAAATATTTGTTACTGACTGGTATAAATTCTTGTTTCTGACTGGTCGAGCATCTATTGGTTTCTTGAACAGACATGTAATGCTTTCAATTGTTCTTCTTTCCACAGCGCCATGACGTTTTTTCAGTTGTTGGTTAAGTAAATATCCCACATGCAAAGCAAATTGAATGTACGTTGCAGTTCAGACCTATAAAAATAGAAGAATCGGGTAGTAGCAAAGTAGACGTGGGCTTTGGGTGTTGAACCCCAAGGCCCGAGGAAGTTATTCCTTAGCATCGCTCATTAAGAGTGAAGCACGTCATAGTTAAGCCAATGGGAATGGGTTTGCTTAGGGAAAGGTTGGGAAGTTGGGTGGCAGATGAAGCGGAGAGGAGGCTGGCGGAGAAGAGGGATTGGAGGAGTAGAGGTTGGTGAGCCGAGGGATTGGAGAGGGAGAGGCCGTGGAGCCGAGGAATTGGAGAGGGGGAGATTTGAGGTGTAGAAAGTTTCCATAATGTAGAAAACGGGTAGATGTGTAGGAGAGCGGAGCGAAGGTGGCTTGTGTAGAAAGGTGGTGGTTTGTGTAGGAGAGTGGAGCGGAGATATAGGAGAGTGGAGCGAAGATGGTGGTTATGGGTGTAGATATGGTGGTCGAGGTGTAAGTGAGTGGAGAGAAGGTGGTGAAGGTGTTCAGAGTGTTTAAAGGTGGGAGAGGTGTAGGAGAGTATAGAAAGGTAGGAGAGGTGTAGGCGAAGGGAGCGGTGGTGGTTTGTGTAGGAGAGTGGAGCAGAGGTGGTAATGGGAGGGAAGGCAGGGTGGATGGTAGGGGAGAGGATGGTGGCGTAGGAGTCGGGCGGTGATAGTGGAGAGGAGGGGAGTGACCCGAGAAGAGGCGGCAGTGGTAGGGTATAGGTGGGGGGAATGAGATAATTATACGTGTTCAAGAATAATTATAGTATATCTTTTATATTGATACATAAAAGTGGAGGTGGAATCATATTTTACAGTTTAATTGTAAGAAAAGTTTAAAAATTTTAGATACGGAAATGTCTTTTACAATTAAATAATCCAATTTAAAACATAAGAACTGTGATTTATTATTATTGGGCATAAGAACTGTGATTTATTTATTATTGGGGATGTAAAAGCGTCTGTCCCAGATATTCAAGTGTATTTTGGTTGTATATGCCTCGATCACAGAGATTCTAAATCGTTTACAGTGAGACAAAATATGAAAATTAGAGTTAAGAGTTTTGTAGGTTACACTATCGATGGAGGATTAACACCCCAAATATTAAAATTTTGGATTTTGGATAATGTAAAAACCATTTGTTTTTTTTTATTAGTTGACGAGATTAGAAACTGTGGGATCTCAATCACAATGATTTCTAATTGAAGAATTTCTTAATAAGTAATGTCACTTAACCACACTTTAAGCAATAACATAAACGAGTTAAGCATCATTAACTAACAAGAAGATATAAATTAAATCCTAAATAAGTAATGTCACTTAACCATAATTGAAGAATTTCTCAAGAACATATAAATTAAATCCTAAATAAGTAATGTCACTTAACCATAATTGAAGAATTTCTAAATAAGTAATGTCACTTAACCACACTTTAAGCAATAACATAAACGAGTTAAGCATCATTAACTAACAAGAACATATAAATTAAATCCTAAATAAGTAATGTCACTTAACCACACTTTAAGCAATAACATAAACGAGTTAAGCATCATTAACTAACAAGAACATATAAATTAAATCCTTCATGAGTTAAGCATTATTAATTAACAAGAACATATAAATTAAATTAAATTGCTTAACAAGAACATATAAATTAAATTAAATTACTCAAGTATAAGGCGACTTTCCAATATATTTATATATATTATATATATACATTTTGTTCATTAAACAAATTTATTAAAAAAAAAGTTTATTAACTCCACATCATTTACTTTGTAAACACCTATAATATATGTATATATATATTGTTTACAAAGTTGATTTAACAAAAAGTTTATTAACTCCACATCATTTACTTTGTAAACACCTATAATATATGTATATATATATTGTTTACAAAGTTGATTTACCATGGCATAGAAAGACTAAGTTTCAAATAGTGAACAGTTATATAAATGCAAAACTTATGTTTTCTTTAGCACAAGTATTGTTTTTAAGAGCTTTATTCATTTAACAGCTAAATAGAACTTTCCACACATATTTCCTTTCCTTTTATTGCGATTTCATGTCAAACTCTATTTACAACAAAGATATGTTAATATAGAACAATTCCCATTCAAAAGCTTTATTTGTTTAAAAGATATATATATATATATATATATATAACAACTTCATTCAAAAGCGTTATTTGTCTTTTATCACAAATACATCGCAACAAGCTTTATTCGTCTTTTATCACAAATACATCACAACAAATAAATACATATTGGTTTGTTTTATTTTTGACAGTAGAATCAGAAATCTCAATCGAAGGTTAAAATGAGAGATCGATCATTTTCAAAAAAACATTTCATTTGGTTTACAAATTTATATGGAATTTAATTTCACTGTAGAACGAAAGGGATAATAGTAGTCTTTTTTTCTTTTCTCGATTTTATGCCATCCGATCCGCTTTGGGAATTGGCACTTGGACAAAACGATCAGCCACTGGAGGAATGCGCTTCACCCATTTAGACAGATATCTCCCGTCCTACATTACATGAAGAAAAACGGAAAATGGTTTAACGATCACGGAAATGTAACTAACAATCAAACTATGCGATTGTATCATGGATCTGGTGTATTATGTGGAATCAAATCCAGGGACAGTGAAATTGGTAACACGGTTTGAAGCACAAGTCATGAACTGAAATGAAGATTGGTCACAGATTTCAACACCTCGGTCGACACGATATTCCCAGACTGAGATGTACTAACAGGTATTATACAGACCATGCACTCACAATTACAAGAAAATCAGAAAATACAATCAAATATCGGCCAAGACGCAAATTACGGTTAAGGTATCTAGAGGGAGGAACAAAAAAATGAGTTCATTTATCTGTTCAAAGGTTAACACGCAGCCTGGTAAAAGCTCAAACTAGAAACTTATCCGATCAGAAAGATCAAGGAAACGTATCTTTCCAGCTCTGGTAAGATTTATGATAAGCAGATAAACAAAAACGCCAACACACACAAGGATATTCTGCAAACAAAACAGATCCGAGTTTAAAATAAGAACACCCATTACCAATCCATTTTAACGACGTAGTTGTTTATTAACCAAACAAATAGAAAGGGAGGCGTAAAGGAATACTGCACAACCCAACGAAGATGCTGAGATCATCCAACCCAACGGAGCCGTGATCTATAAAAAAAATTACAGTAACAATCAACAATAAAAACCAAGGGAAACAGGGGTCGATCTGTCCATAAAAGATGAGAGATCGCCCAGCCCAACAAAGATGCCCTTTCTATGCAGTAATTAAAAAGGCACAGTCACTAATAAAAAAAGGCATGGGTAAAATTTTTGATCCACGCTCAGGCTAAAAGGAAATCATGCCCGCCCAACACCAAAGCTGAAAGATTCGTCAAAATCAATGTAATGTCCCCGGTTTCGACCCCGTTTGCATGATGTATATATATATGGTAATGATCATGGTGCGGAGCTAAAGGCCAAAGCCCCACCATTGATTGGTAA
>LPNX011119543.1:65326-80924 GCA_001517045.1 Pseudotsuga menziesii | reverse complement strand
CCCAATGTAGACATTCTCAATCGTACCAGGATTGCAAGAAATGTTGATAGGAATAGTTGACGATATGTTCGCCATGTTTCCATCAGCCATCTGACCAGGAGAGCTTAATCGAACCATAGGTCTACCAACTTTCTGACTAAGAATCTCCCTGTAATCCTCATGCTCCAAACGGTCAAGCTCTGGAAGGAAATAAGATCTATGATGAAGCTCCTAGCATGGTGGCTCAACTCCCGACATGGCCTCGATAATCGCTTCGTCTAAAGGGAAAACCGTATCAAGGAAATCGTGGGCATGAGAAGATTGTACCGCCCATGCGGGCAGCACATAGGGGTCTTCCTCCTCCGTCCGTGAAGAGGAAGAACAAGGCACTGCAGTAGACTCCAGATTAGCTTGGTAAGCAATCATGACTGTAGGCAACGGCATGCTCGACTCGATGGACTCACTCGAAGGGCTCGGTGAAGGAAGAACCCAAGGATCTTCCATATGATTCGTGCGAAAGGATACTGACTTCGTAGATGTGGAAGCTCCACCGACGCTCGATCCTACCATGAGGATAGGTGCAGAACAGCTAAAGGTTCCCATAAGGGATGGATACATTCCTAACCCAACACTCCTAGTTGCCGGCTGGGAATGCTCAACCTTCGGAACCGAATCTCCTGACGATGCATTAGGAGGCGGATTCTTGAATGACATCTGATCAATCGTCACAATCTTCCCATTATGAGGAAAGCTTACAACGCGAAACACGGAAGACGCGACGGCTTGCATACTATACATCCAATTCCTTCCCAGTAAGAGATTGTAGTCAAGGGACGCATCAACCACCTCAACCTCTATCACAACGGTCTTCCCTCCCAAACGGACTTTAAGAGAAGGAATAATCCCGTGCGGCCTAAACGATCTCCCATCAAAAGCAGTTAACATGGTCGTAGATTTTGACAACTCAGGAGAACCAAGACCCTTCCAACACGACAAAGACATCACAGAAGCAGCAGCGCCCTCGTCAATCACAGCCCGCTTGACGATCATATTAAGACATTCTACATGTATCAAAAGGGACACATAGTAGGGAAAGCGAGGCTGATGTCCTATGGTTTCAAATTTGATCGTTGTAGGAGAGTCATCACCATTCACACCAAGAGCAGAAAGCAAAGCTTTCCTTTGCGATGGACAACTCTGAAGCACCTCCAATGCAGACATCGCATAAGGAGTATGAACCAAGTCCTCGACAACTGAATAGTTCTGGGCGGCTCGAGCATTTGGATTATGCCCTGAGCACTTAAGTACCCCCTTAGGAATGCGAGGTACAGCTTCAGGTTTATCCGCAGGTTTATCCACATGTTTATCCACCGGTTTAGTGGTCGGTTTCTCAATGCGCAAAGGAGTTCCTGGTGAATCAGGTTCTTTACCTGGGTCGGGTTGTGATGAAGTATAATCTTTCACACGCATCACAACTTTCGCAGCACAAACCATGTTAATGCACCCACGACCACTAGTCTCAGGTGGATCATCATCACTAGATTGGTCCTGGGACTTCGAGTTCATATTCTGGTTATGCGGTAAAGGGTTTGTCAACACAGCTGGGCCCTGTGCTATGAACTTCGAAGCTTCATCCATCCTAGGGCACAAGTATGTGAGGTGATCATCCTTACATAGATTGCAAGGAAACTTAACCTTACGTTTATTTTGCTTGTCCCCCCCAGCATTTTTGTTGTTCTTGTCATTATTAGTGGCATTTTCGTTCTTATTCCCACCCTTCTTATTATTTTTACCCTTCTTACGATTCCGTCCGGGTTGCTGGTTACCCTTCGGGTCCGACGTTTGCACAGCATGTACATTCGCCGTTTGGGTAGGATGAGACGAATCCGTAGCTTGTCCCGAGGCAAATTGGTCGGTAGACAACTGAGCTACTTGTTTCGCAACCGAACCTGCAGGATTTTTACTTGCACACCCTACAATGCCATCGGCATGTGGTCCAGGTTTAACCTTGGGATCAAAACTCGAACAAGGAGCATTAGGTATAATCTCATATAACAAACCAGACTGAGCATAAATCAAGTCTAGTTCCTGCGCCCTAAAGATGGCTTGTTCCTCATTCTGAACTCCGGATGTGGAAACATCCTTCGCTATGTATGGCAATAAATACTTGAGGAACCACTCAAGGAGGAATTCCGGCGGTATAAAGGCTTTGATTAATCTCTTCCATCTACGCCACTCCTGAATATGATCAGAAATATGGGTGGCTTTATCTTGTCGAAATGTCGACAAGAGTTCAGTACCAACATCATATCGTACTGGTAGTTGGAAGTGATTAAGGAAATTCATCGCAAGATCATCGAACAAGGTAAAGGCACCCCTAGGCAACTCTATATACCATTTCGCCGCAGGCCCTATGAGGGTGTGTTGAAATAGTCTCAGACGGACTGAGTCCCGATGCAAGGAATTGGAAGAGCACCATAGGTGGAAATTCGTAACGTGTTCACTCGGATCCTCTCCTCGTTTGCCTTCGAATTTAGGTATATCCGAAGGAAGCTTGGTAGGGACAGCCGGCCAAGCCGGGTCGTGAGCTACAGGATCATTTGTAAGTCTTGACAAGTCAGGTAAATTTAGTGTCGTGAGGAAAGGGAGCTTCGAATGATTAGGTCTTTGGACCGCTCCCTGGTTCACATAGGATTGATTACCACCATGGCCATGGCCATAGTGACCTCCTCCCGTATGACCCGTGTAGGGTGGCGCCGAAGTACCATAATAAGGTGGCCCTTGACTAGAGGGAGCTACAAAGCCATAAGTAGGGGGATAAGCAGGTTGTGAATACCCGCCTCCGTAAGGTGCAGAAACCTGTCCATACTGCGTCCCATGATGGGATGCATAGGTCATCGCATGCGATGCCCCATGATACACTCCATAGGAAGGGATATACATTCCAGAAGTCGGAATATACATGCCCGAAATAGGGATATATGTCGAGGAAGTAGAAACCTAACCTCTAGAAACATGAACATAACCCCCCGAAACAACGGGTGGTATGTAGGCTTGTGATGCAATGGCGTTGATTGCATGGGAAGACCCGGGTTTACTATAATTAATCAACAACACCCAAACCTCACTGGCCCTTTTGGCGACAGACCACGAAGCGATCTGAAGTCTCACCCGAAGTGAATCTAATGGGTTGGGTAAGACTCAAGTGTCTTGGACCAGGTTCTGTGCATCCTACTTCTTTTCTCTTACTCCTGCGCGCCACTAGATCAACTAGCTCTGCGCACCGCATTTCCCCTTCTACTCGCAGCACTTTTTCCCGTGCGATGCGTAACCCTGCGCAAGTCGCACAATTTCCTCTCGCGTCGCACAACTTCCACTTACTCACAATATTCCCAGCCTTACCGCATCTCTGCGCACCGCGGAACACCCATCCTCTCCTCAACGCTAAGCCCTCAACTCGCAGTCTTACGCACCGCAGCTCCTCTGCCGATGCGATACCGCCTCTCTGCGATATCTTACCACTACGACTTTGCGCTCTTAACGTTGACTGTGCCGATGTGCGAAACCCTACTTCTCAGAAGTATATTGTGAGTAACTGGTCATTAGAGACAGACGTAAAGGAGTCTTTAAACATCCTACTAAAATGCTTCAACTTATCTTTATCCTCTTGCATTATCATGAGCGGAACAATACATACATTCATCTACTGCTACTATCATTACATGCATAATAACCAGTAACAATAAGCAAATACTATCACATTCATACAACACATAACACGCAGATTTAACGTGGTTCACCCCCGGGATGGGAGCTACGTCCACCAAACTGTGCTTCTATTATATATCTTGAGGGAAGTTAGCATAGTCTGTTGCACTACAAATGCAGCGCAAGGTCTCTTCTAGATCTCTGATCTTATCTCTATGTTGCCTTTCTCTCAATATCCGTTCCCTCTCTGTTCTCTCTATGAATGGTTACTTACAGACTCAAATGACTCACAGACAACTATGTGTCTGGATCGTTACAACGCAGTCTGTCTGACTGATTCCTGAGTCTACAAAACTATCAACTGCCTAACTTAACTAACTGACTAACTAGCTAACCTTTTACAATACAAAAATGCAAGCTTTTATAGGCAGCCTGAAGGTCGTGCCATTACAACACTGTGGGCCTGTCCCAACAGTAAACCCATACCCTTAATAGTGACAGTCGGTCCTCTCTGTCCTTGAGGTAGCCACTTCCCGTCACACCGCAGCTCTCTGCAGTCTTCCATGCTTCCCGGCACTGACCATGGGTACTATGCACCGCTTCTCGTTCTGTCCTTTTCCTTCAATGCTTGAGCCTCGTTGCTCCTTCTTCTTTATGAGGGTCGCTGAGCCCTCCTGTCTTCCGCTGCTGCCTTCAATGCAGTGGTTGAGCTTTCTTCTCTCGGATGCTCAGGTACCGTTGCCTTCTTGACTCTTCTATCCCAAAAGTCATGGTTTCCGGCTCTGCTCTCCAGCTGGAAACGTGCTACGGCGTCGTAGCTCCGCCCTGTCCTTTTTCTGCCAAAACTTCTCTCTTTCCGCCAAAACTAGCAGCTTCTTCTGTAGTCGCGGGATCCTGCTCCAACAGTCCCCTAACACTTACTTGTGGCTCGCCCCCGAGCCACTACCAGGAGGTTCCTCCTGTTGTAGCTTCTCCTTCGCCTCTTGCGAAGTTTTCTGCAACTTACCCCGAAGTTCTGCAACTTCATTCTTCATTACCTTGGAACGCTCTTTCTGGAGTTTCGGTAACGTAGCTCAGTGGGATTTCTTATGCTTTCTTCCCATAGTCACGGTGTCGCTCTCTTCGCTCTTTCTTATTTATGAGCGCTCTAGTGTTTGAGAAGTGTTCCACAGATATCCTTTCCTCTTTATCTGGGTTAGAACTTTTATCACAAGGAAAATCTGTATCTTCCAGCTTCCTCAAACCTTTCCTTCCATCTAGAGCCTCGTGGACGGAGAAGAAGCAACCCATGAACTCCGCTCCAAGGACAAGCCTTTGTCCTCGTTCTGGAAGTCTCCCCTCTGTTGGGTTTGCATTCTTCTTCCACTTCTCTTCTCTTCAAAGTGGTCCAGGTCCATAGGATGCCTTCGATCCTCAGGGTGCTATTTTGCCTTTTCTTGTTCAGCACCCCTCTCCAAGCATGCACGCTGCCTCTAATCTATGACAACCATATGTTGTTTCTTTACCTTAGGAATCTTTTGTTCTTCATTTAGCTGATCAGATGGGTCAGCGACCTTCTCTCATTGCTTTCTTTTTCTGATTTTTACCTTCCTTGTAGCGGGAGATTTCTTCTCATCAGTCTTCTGCTCTGCTTTCTTATCTTCAGTGGTCGGCTCGGCATTCTTCTTCTCCTTAGCGGAGACTTTAGTGACAACTTCTACTTCTGGTGCTTGACTCTTCATCCCTAGCAACTGTCTAACTTGTGCCGTACTTAGTTTCACAACCCTAGGCAACGTCGTCATGGCGGATCTACGGTCACCAGGACCAGGGTCAAAACGTTTCAACATGACTTCTCGAGGTCCATTTTTAGTCAGAATCTGCTTGGCTCAATACTCTGGGCGTGCAGTGGCTTCGAACTCTGGAAGTCACTGTACTCTGTAACTGGATTGGCTAATACTTCACAGGGGATACTCATGACTGCTCTATATGGCTCTCGGATGTTTGCAAATGTGACTCTCGTACCTGGGTAGTTCCTATATTTATGACGAGTCAATGCTCCTGGATGGAGCGGTCATCCCGGTAAAACCCGTCGGACTTAATTATTACCTGGATGAGACCATGCCCACCATTCCAATCCTCAATTAATGCGGAAATATGCTCACGTGCTACTCGAATTGTGCGTGCTCAGGTGCCGGTCTTGTCAAAGATTTTGCCAAATCTAGAAACTTAATGAGGCCTGCCGCCAAATCTACGGTAAGGGATACCGGTCATTTCCTCATTAACTGCCTGTCAGACCATGACTTGACGGTCCACTGTTAGTTGCCAAAATGGACACATGGCATGGTGACACATCACAGTGCTGCGATGTAACCTCCTTGTCACCTGCGCAACCAAATGATGTCAAATTTTTTTTTTTTTGAATCGCACTGGTGCGATTCCTCCTGACTAGGCTGTCTGCCGGTGTAGACTAGTTCCTGGTGCGATGCCTCCTTTCAACTACACTAGGCATCTGCACTTCTATAAACTGTTCATGCTAGGACGAAGAGGTGGGGAGGTTGGCACTGTAGAGCTTAAGCCTACTGCCATTAATCCATGTGGGCAAGAGCTCCCCGTTCAACTGGCTGAGTTGAACAGCACCTCCTTCTGTGACTTGTTGGATCTGGTATGGCCCTAGCCAATGCGTCTTAAAATTCCTTGGGAACTTGATGAACTTGCTGTCATACAGGAGCACTAGGTCTCTGATCTGGAAAGTCTTATTCTTAATGTGTCTATCATGCCAGGCTTTTTCTCGGGCCTTCTACACTTTCTGATGGAATCCGGCGATGAACCTGTCTTCTTCTAAGGCGAGCAGCTGTGCTAGCCTTTCCTCTACCGTGGCTATATCAGTCATCCCGGTAATCTGAGCAACTCTTAAGCTAGGAAGAATATACTCCATAGGCATAACAGCCTCCTGTCCATATACCAAGATGAAAGGTGTGTGTGCCGTAAGTTTCTTGCATGTGGTTCTGTATGCCCATAGCACGGCGTTAACTCTGAGATCCCAGTCATTCCTTTGGTTATTGCAGATCTTCGTAAGAGCATTTTCTAAAATCTTATTGAAGGCCTCGACCGTACCATTAGCTTGTGGGTGGTAGGGAGTGCTCTTATAGTGCTGAATCTGGAATTCTTCTGTCAATGCCTCAATAGTGCTGTTCAAGAAGTGTGTGCCTTGATCACTCATCAAAATTACTGGGCATCCAAACCTGCTGATGATGTTTTCAAAAAAGGAACTGTGCAGCTGTAGCAGCATCACAATTTCTGACTGCCTTGGCCTCTGCCCATCTGGTAAGGTACTCTATTCCAGTGATGATGTATCTCGCACTAGTGCACTTCCCGGGTGGGTTGATTGGACCCACAAAATCGATAGCCCATTTGTCGAATGCGCGCAGCGTGACCTGCGGTCGCAGCGGCATTTCATCGCGGCACGAGGGTTTTCCTACCCTTTGGCAGATATCGCAGCATCTGCAGAAGTCCTTTGTGTCTTTATGCAGTGTAGGCCACCATAGGCCTGCGTCTAGAATTTTCTACGCAGTCGGTTTTCCTGCAAAATGTCCTCCTGCGGTTCCTGAGTGAGCCTCGTTGATAATAGTGACTTTCTTGTGGGGCATCACGCATCTACGTAGAACTTCATCCGGACCTAACTTGTATAGACATCCTGCAATGAGGGTGAAGTCTGCCGCCTTAACAAACAACTGCTTCTTTTGCTGTTTAGTAAAGTCGTCAGGTGCTACTCCTGTGGTGAGGAATTGAATAATGTCGGCATAGTACTCATCTGCAATCCATATGGAAAACAACGGCGCATATAGCAGACTGTCTTCTAGGTTACTGGGCTCTTCTCCTGAGTCTAGCCGTGACAGATGATCTGGTCCTGCATTCAGTCTGCCTGGTTTCACAATGATTTCAAAGTCATACTCCTGGAAGAGGAGTAACCATCTACAGATTCTCCCCCCTAACACTGGTTTATTGACTAGGTACTTCAATGCGGAATGATCAGTAAACATTTTAAATGAGGCGCCCAATAGATAGTGCCTGAACTTCTGCAACGCATATACCATAGCTAAACCTTCCCTTTCTGTTGTGGTGTAGTTCTTTTCTGCTGTTGATAACTTTCTGCTGGAATATGCGATGGGATGGTCAAGATCCCCTTCTCCTGGCTGGGTTAAGACGACTCCTAATGCGATGCCGGATGCGTCCACATGTACATGGAAAGGCTTAGTCCAATCCGGAAATACTAGGATGGGTGCTGTAACCATCTTCTCCTTAAGTATGTCTAGGCTCTACTGGCATTCCTCGTTCCATAGGAATTTTACATCTTTTTTGAGCAATTTTTCCATCGGCGCTGTAATCTTTGCGTAGCCCTTGATGAAATTTCTGTAGTACCTAGTATGACCAAGTACTGTCCTCAGTTTCTTAACTGAATTAGGTGCTGGAAGGTTTACAATGATAGCGATATTGGCGGGGTCTACCATCAAGCCTTGTCTGCAGACAATGTGACCCAACAAGATACCAAATGGTGCACAGAATATACATTTTTTCAAGTTTAGAGAGATCTGGTACTGCCTACGTTTTTCTAACATCAGTCTTAGATCGCCTATGTACTTATTGATTAACCCAAATACAGTCCAATCATCAAAATATAATTCCAAGAATTTATGAATGTATTCTTTAAATACAGCAACTACTACTCTAGAAAATATTGCTGGTGCATTCTTAATACCAAAGGGCATTACCGTATACTAGAACAAGCCCCACTCTGTTGCAAATGTGGTCTTGGATCGATCTTCTGGGTGTATTCTGATCTGGTGGTAGCCTGAAAACCCGTCAGTGAAGGAGTAGACCTCTTGTCCTCCCACGTTGTCTAATACTTCATCAGTGAACGGTGTTGGAAATGGATCATGAAGTGATGCATCGTTGAGTTTTCGCAGATCAACACAGATCCTTATGTCCCCTTTTGTTTTCTTCTCTTGCACTACCATAGGGCTAACCCATTCACTTTCCTCTACTGGTTCAATGATGCCTGCTGTCAGCATTTTATCAATTTCGTCCTTTACCTTTTCTTTGTATCGTGGGTTTAATATGTATGGACGCTACTTAACTGGTCTAGCATCCTCCTTTAGTGGTATCCTCATGACTCCCAAGTCTTCAACTATTCCCTTCATCTCTGTGAACTTGGTGGGAAATAGGTCTTGATAATCATGTAGCAGATCTGCAATCTGTCCAACCGTTTCATCATTCCAGTAGTCTCCAATAGAGGCAAACTTAGGTTCTTCGTTTGTGCCAATATTGACCTTTTTAATCTTGATGGGCTCAGTGATCACTGGAATCTCTAGCTGTGGTCCCTCCACTTCGCGAGTGCCTTCTGATTCTGGAATGTTGGTATTGCGAGGATCCTCATCCGCTTCCTCTGATTCTGATGTGAAATTATAGCATTCCAACGCCTCTTCTAGCTGGATAGTCCACTCAGGTTGGACTGGTACTGAGATAGTGTGATCCTCAAAAATCTTTGTCTTGATGATATCTAGGGCCTGGGCAACACTTGGATGTTCTGATTCAAATGCAAAGGTGAGTAGGAAGCTGTCTGTCATAAGCGGCCATGTGGTTGTTCCCTTGCGCAGCTCGGTCTCTGTATACCAATTCCTTTGAATTGTGTCCAATGTGTGAATGAATCTGTGAACCCATTCATCATCTGGAATGTCTGACCAGTTCTGTTCACATATCTGAATGTGTACCTTGGGGTCAGTTTCTCCTATGTATTTGTGCTGAGCATACCTTCTGTCTTCAGAAAATCTGATCGCCATCAGTCTTTTGACGTTATCCCATGATGCGATCTTTTCCTTATGCACATACCACCATCTTGCAGGTGTGGCTCTAACTGCAAGGTCCATAGCTGTGATCCTCTGTTCAGAAGGAGTTTGTTGCTCAAATTGTTCGAGAAAATCTTGGATGCCTGTCAAACCATGATATGATGGAGTCTCGGTGATCTCAGCACCAATCCATCGCAGTGACTTACTTATAAACGCACATCTACGCGATGATACTTCGTAAAGTCTATTCTGCCAGTTTTCTAGACCAACATCTGAATCCGATGCGCATGAGATGTCGCATTGCCAACTAATATGCCCTTCTGCAGTGGCGTTGATATAGTCATTCTGGTTTGCTGTCATTTGGTAGATACTCTCCATATTATGTGCCTCGTCCTCTGCTCGGATAGGTTTGATATATCTAGGACCTTGGTAAGGATCCAGTGGTGCGATGACCCGGATCTGCGCATCCTCAAAGGTCATTTGTCTTTTCTTTAGGTCAATGACAGCTTTGCTTCCAATTGCCCAATCAATACTCAGTAGTGCTGGATATGGTCGACTGTCACCAATAATTTCTATGACCTCGAAGTCCACAAAAGTACAAACTCCGTCGATATCAACTGGCACCTGCGATAAGCGACCCAATGGTGATACTCGCTGCTGATTAGCTAGTCTCAGGTGGATAGGTGATAGGGCTAGCTGAGGACTACCCATCTGTTCTCACGTCTGCTTGGTTAGAACGTTCACCTCTGATCCTAGGTCTAAGACAACCTCATCCATTTCAAAGTCACCAATCTGGGCTGTGAATTTCATCTCTCTTCCTGTCCTTACATGTCTTGTAATATTATGGACAGCGCAGTGTGCACTGTCCGAGAGAGAGGGTTGCTGACACTGATCTATCATACGCTGTAGCTCACCGATAGCTTTATCATTTCTCAGGAGTTTCAAGCAGCTGTGGAGGAAGGCTTGTATACTTCCTGTTGATTCATCCTCGTCACATCTTCCGGATGTGGTAGCCTGCTGTGCCTGCTCAGGGTTATTGCTACAAGGTACTTGCTGCGGTATGCCCCTAGACGGCGGTACCTGCAGTCCTGCTAGTGTAGGTTCATCAAAGGAAGCCTTAGCTTCGTGAAAGGTCTCCTTATTCTTATGTAGGTTGAGTGCAGTTGCTTTAGTAGGAGCTCTGCGCACCACCCCTGACTTGTGTTCTGTCCGGTCTCCTGCGATGTTCCACTGGTGGAAGCACCGCTCCGAGTCACAATGTTAACTGCTGGTTCTGGTTCCTTAGGTTCAGCAGCAATGAGCTGGATGTTCTGGTGTGCAACTAGTTTAGGATCTCTGATCTTGGCTATCAAGATGGGACACTCTTCTATGGTATGCTCATAAGATTTGCAGTAATTACAAGTAGTAGTGGCGTTCTGGCAGTCCCTAGCATAGTGTCCGACAATTCCACAATTATAAAAAGTGACTGGTCCACGACCTTGACCAAAACCTCCTTCTCTTGTGAAGCCTCCTCCACGGCCTTGTCCTCTGAATCCTCCTCCTCGGCCTCCATACGATTGAGCCGGCTGTGTTCCTGTTGCTGGACCCTATGCGTCTGCTTGGACTCTGTACACATCCTGTGTTCTTTCTGACAGGAGATCATAAGCTCGGCAATCTTGTGGAGCATGCCCGACGGATTTACAGAAGATACAATAGAGATTTTTAGGTGTCTGGACATACTTTTGAAGCAAAGGGAATTGCTGAGGTGGATCTCCTTGAGTTCTACATATTTCACACCATGGCCCTCGTGTTCGTGGTAAGGGGTTAGGGGCCCCTGACGCTAAATAGTCTGCAAAGACTGGACAATTGTCTTTACTGTGGCCCTGCTCTCTGCACTTTATGCACCATATGTCTTGCATGGCCTCTTTCCCTTTTTTAAGTTCGTGTATCTGTAAGGTGAGGTTGGCCAACTGGGTCTGTAGAGTTGTCATCCCTGTACTATTTTCTGCTAAAGGTGAAGCCTCTAGTTTCATTGCCATCTCCAGTGCTTCATCTTGAGTAGTGAGTTTCTGTTGCATTAGTGGCATTCTAATATGAGGGAGCAGCGCTGCAATAAACCATTCTTTATGCTACTCCGGTGCAAACTCAAAACTTACTTGGTCGATAAGAGCTTTGAATTTCTGGTCAAAGTCTCATACTGACTCTGAAGGTAGCTGTTTAATATCCTTAAGCTCTGTAATGCACTGAGACTCAGATTTAGATTTCTTGAACTCTTTAATCATGGCATTCTTGACCTGGGTGAGCGTCTTGGGTAATGTAGTATACTTTATGTACCATGTCAAGGCTCTGTCTCTGAGTGTGGTAACCAACTGTACAAGTTTAAGGTTATCATCGTTGATTGTTTTAATGGTCCACATAGCTTCACATAGGAACCAGTGTTGTTCCGGGTCTTCTGCTCCGGTACCTTTAAAAATAGGTAGCTTCATGTCGTCTCCCATTCTATTTCTCTATGGTGGGTTCTGACTGATTGGAGTACTACCACTCAGCGGTGTAGGTGAAGGTGCTATAATGGGAGTAGGTACTGACTGTGAACTACTAGATGGAGTACCTACAGTATTATTCTGAGTCCATGTCTGCTTCTGTGGAGTATAGGGGTGGTAAGGGATACCCCCCTCTGGTTCTTCAGTGGTGCTAGGGCTCTGTTGTCTAATACTGTTTGAACTGTCTTCAAATATAGGAGAACTAAATGCTACTTTATACTTCTTTCCACTCCGTGTTCATCCAATGTCATCAAGATCACTTTCAAACTCTTGGGACATTACTAGTTTTACTTATTCATCTGAGACTAGATCCATTGTTCCTTTTTCATATAGCAGCATCTTAAGGGACAAGTTTAGAGATCTTAGGTACTTACCGCGATATCCTTTGAAGAAGTATCGTTCGGCTGCGCTGAAGCTCTTTCTCTGGTCAACTGCAAACTCTGTAACATATCCTTGTAGCACACTAGTAAGCCAGAAGTCCACTACTCTCGTAATCGGATTGTCAAGGTTCTGTACAGTCTGAATCAGCTCCGGTGTCCAGACGATGTTTCTTTTCTTCTTGAATGTGTTGCTATCTGTCAACTTGGATAACCAATCAAAAAGCTCGTTTCCGTAGGTTACAAAAAATATAGCGTGTATGTCTGAAGCGATGTGCTTCTCTAGCCAGGCCTCTGTGCTTAGTCTCGGACTCCTATTCTCTTTCTTGGCGAACTCCCTTAAGTCTGAATCCAGCCACTGGTGAAATTCTTCTCTCGTAGGATGCCAACAGAACATTGAATCCCAGTCGTTCAAACCGGCAATGGAACCATTTGTTGATTGCATGGGCAGAACCGGGTTTACTATAATTAATCAACAACACCCAAAACTCACTGGCCCTTTCGGCGACACACCGTGAAGCGATATGAAGTCTCACCCGAAGTGAATCTAATGGGTTGGCCAAGACTCAAGTGTATTGGACCAGGTTGTACGCATCCTACTTCTTTTCTCTTACTCCTGCGCGCCACTAGATCAACTAGCTCTGCGCAACGCACGTCCCCTTCTACTCGCAGCACTTTTGCCCATGCGATGTGTAACCCTGCGCAAGTCGCATGATTTCCTCTCACGTCGCACAACTTCCACTTACTCACAATATTCCCAACCTTACCGCATCTCTGCGCACCGCAGAACACCCATCCTCTCCTCAACACTAAGCCCTCAGCTCGCAGTCTTACGCACCGCAGCTCCTCTGCCGATGCGATACCGCCTCTCTGTGATATATTACCACTGCGACTTTGCGCTCTTAACGTTGACTGTGCCGATGTGCGAAACCCTACTTCTCAGAAGTATATTGTGAGTAACTGGTCATTAGAGACAGACGTAAAGGAGTCTTTAAACATCCTACTAAAATGCTTCAACTTATCTTTATCCTCTTGCATTATCATGAGCGGAACAATACATACATTCATCTACTACTACTATCATTACATGCATAATAACCAGTAACAATAAGCAAATACTATCAAATTCATAAAACACATAACACGCAGATTTAACGTGGTCCACCCCCAGGATGGGAGCTACATCCACCAAACTGTGCTTCTATTATATATCTTGAGGGAAGTTAGCACAGTCTGTTGCACTACAAATGCAGCGCAAGGTCGCTTCTAGATCTCTGATCTTATCTCTATGTTGCCTTTCTCTCAATATCCCTTCCCTCTCTGTTCTCTCTGTGAATGGTTACATACAGACTCAAATGACTCACAGACAACTATGTGTCTGGATCGTTACAACACAGTCTGTCTGACTGATTCCTGAGTGTACAAAACTATCAACTGCCTAACTTAACTAACTGACTGACTATCTAACCTTTTACAATACAAAAATGCAATCTTTTATAGGCAGCCCGAAGGTCGTGCCATTACAACACTGTGGGCCTGTCCCAACAGTAAACCCATACCCTTAATAGTGACAGTCGGTCCTCTCTGTCCTTGAGGTAGCCGCTTCCCATCACACCGCAACTCTCTGCAGTCTTCCATGCTTCCCGGCACTGACCATGGGTACTATGCACCGCTTCTCGTTCTATCCTTCACCTTCAATGCTTGAGCCTCGTTGCTCCTTCTTCTTTATGAGGGTCGCTGAGCCCTCCTGTCTTCCGCCGCTGCCTTCAATGCAGTGGTTGAGCTTTCTTCTCTCGGCCGCTCAGGTACCGTTGCCTTCTTGACTCTTCTATCCCAAAAGTCATGGTTTCCGGCTCTGATCTCCAGCTGGAAACGTGCTACGGCGTCGTAGCTCTGCGCTGTCCTTTTTCTTCCAAAACTTCTCTCTTTCCGCCAAAACTAGCAGCTTCTTCTGTAGTTACTGGATCCTGCTCCAACAAATGGGTCTAGAAACTGCAGTATGGACCTGACTCGTAGCTATGTGCCGACTCGAAGGACCACGTGAGGGAGGTGGAGGGTTCACATTCGAAGAACTTGGAAGCGAGGATGAAGGGATCTCTGTAATAAGATATGTGCTAGTGCCTATCGTCACTCTTCTGGAACCTGGTATCGCTATAGGCTCACTAACTCTAGACCTAGGAGGTACATAAGATGTGGCTTCCACCGCTGGGATGGAAGGTGCAATATGACTAGTACTTCCAAACCTCTCCGCAAGGTAAGGCATGGGAATGCCCCCAGGTATAGTGTTAGGGTCAAACTTAGATTCGGCATGAAATTCCAAACCATGAATAGGGAAACCAGTCGAAGCATAAACACCGTAGCTAGTGCTGGCAGGTTCAAAGTGAGTCTCGGCATCTTCCGGCATTCCATACCGGTAATGCTGTAACGAGGGGTCAGGCCTAGAATGGATATGTGTATCATGCACGGATCCTATCTCAGAAATCACAGGTCCTAACTCAGTTAGGTCGGGTGAAATATCATAACTAGGTGTAAAAGCCCCATCGTCAACACGAATGGGAGGAGGAAGTGACTCAGATGTGTCCTCTGAATGGTCTCCCATGGTGTGTGAATCAAAGTGTGATGTAGTCCGCCTGGACTGTCTAGGTCCCTCTCCCAAAGGAGGAGGATCCGTAGAAGGCGGAAGTCCTGCTAAACGACGAGAACGGCGCGGAACCGTACCTGAATCCACAATGACTCAAAAAATAGCAAAGACTCTCTATCTACGTCAACCCTAAGCCAACTAGCGTGCATAGAGCAATCACTATGAAATCTAAATCCAAAAGTAAGAAAACAGGGTAGGATAAGTGAGCTCCCGAATGTGGCCGGTATGTCTCGCTTAGGAGAGGCTTGAGAGGCCCTTGTCACCACAAGCGGAGGTTCGTAACCAATTATTGTGGCCCTCAGCTTCAACGCGTATAGCGACTGTGCTGTCCGACCCCAACCTGGCCGGGACACATGCAAAATAACCTTTACACGTACCCCCTCAATATCCTAGGTAAGGTCACTAAGGTCACCTCAATATAATCAACGCTCAGGTGGACAGTCGCGGGCGGGATTGACCGTATGGGCAGGGTAGCTGAGCCCAAAACTCTCGAAAGAGCCTCCAGATACGAATACAATCCTGGCTATATCACCGGTGCTACACAGTTCTTAA
>LPNX011119543.1:0-65018 GCA_001517045.1 Pseudotsuga menziesii | reverse complement strand
CAATAAGCAAAAGAATGATTCTACCCACCCCAGACTCTACAAGCACACATAAACAGCATTCCAGCAAAGCACTAAGGTAAAAGGACTCTAATGCACTAATATCAAACAAAAAATCAAAGATGCCATGACAAGAAATTTCCTAAAAAGAAAATTTAGGCTAAAAAAAAACGTTTTTGGTCAACCACAGAGGCAATAACAGACTCAGGCAGTGCCAAAGGAGACTCAGCAACTATCAGAACTCACCCAGCAATCCACTATCTTCCACAAAAGGGTAAAAACCAGGGTATACGCAATTGTGTACATTAAACCCGTGTGTATACGCGTAAATACCAGGTAAACCCGCGTGTATACGCAAATGTAAACAATAAACCCGCGTATAGGAAGAAAAAGATGCATAAATCACAGGCAAACAGACAGGATGAGACTTATTTCACACCAATCAGGCTCTACCAAGCATACATGCCCCCATAACCGACACAGAAACAAGAGAGAGAGAGCAATTCAAATACATTGAATGCCAAGAAACCAATCCCCAAAGGTCAACTACTAGGAACTCCCAGTGGAGTCGCCAATTCTGTTACGGAGAGAAATTCCTATGGCTTGGGGTACCACAACAGAAAGCTAGACTCTAGAAATCAATCTTTCCCAATATGCAATAGAAATAAACAATCTAACACTAAAGGATCGAACCTCGTACCTTATTCCGGACGGTTGTAGTAGATCCCCGTTGAGCTTTCCAATCTTCAGCTTGAATTGTTATAGCACGTCCTCAACAACAAGTAAACAATACAAGCATACTATATTTCATGGTGTTAGATCTATTCTAGCATATAT
Organism: Pseudotsuga menziesii; assembly: GCA_001517045.1. Taxonomy (NCBI): domain Eukaryota; kingdom Viridiplantae; phylum Streptophyta; class Pinopsida; order Pinales; family Pinaceae; genus Pseudotsuga; species Pseudotsuga menziesii. The sequence continues at coordinate 64,184 of LPNX011119543.1, read as the reverse complement.
AATCAATAATGTAAAAGCATTTGACATATTCCAATGGAAACAATATTCATTCAAATACACATTACTGGACAGGAAAAGATATTTCTATTAATAAGAATCAGAGATTACAAGTGACAACCTCTGATGGCACGTCTGCGAATTGGAGAAACTGAATCCCCCACTTGGGCCGCCACCACCTCAATCCTCCATCACTTCGATAGCAAGCTTACTAACAAAAGGCAAGCTTGGGAAGAACACAACAGTGCTCCAAGGGACAAAGGGATGCAGACTCAAGCATAAAGTTCTAGCAACAATGGACTATAATTTCGATGCTCTCAATTTTCTCTTATGCTTTCAATGTACCAAGGGGTTCCTTATATATCTTTTCAAAGGGATATTGAAAGGTTGAATCCGTGCGATCTCAAGGCATATGGAAGGCTAGGAGTCATATGAGTCGGATCCAAGTCAAGGAAAACTCCAAAATGTTTTGGACTATGCACACATCCCGATGTACGTGACTATCGAGGGAATACCCGCGTATGTACGCGGTTATAGGGGAAAAAGGTGCATATATAAATATTATAATGTTTTTGGGGATGATCAAGGTAACATCAAAATATATAAAGTGGTCCAAAGGGGCTAATGAGTCTGCAGCGAGACAAGGGAAGGCCATACAATGTGTGATTCGCCTAGTGTGGTGAAATCCGCTATAACAGTGGGCTCTGCCCTATTAGTCTTCCCACTCCTTTTCATCTTTTGTGTGGTTTTTAGAACCTGTTAGTGACTTCATAGCCTATTTTATTCAATCTTTCATAGTCTTGGTAGTCAATCTTCCTTTGAACTTCTCACAGGTTGCTTGTCCTCAATTTTATATAGTATATTATATCATTAATTCAGGAAATGCTTTGTGCCAATTTTGAATAATTTAGGTTAAATACAGCACCAAATATCCTTAACAGGGTTGTTTTGAACTTTACCAACATCAAACGATGCTCATTTAGACCTTTGGACTAATATCTCACCGTTGGGATTTTGTTGAATAAATGAGTTTATGTTTTCCTCTAACAATTTGAAATTATAAAACTTAGCAGAAAAAACCCCATTTTAACAGGTCATGACCAAGGTCACACAAGATACCTCATTCTAAGCTTGATGTAGGTGTTAGAAGTTGATTCCTGGACTAGCTAAATGTCGAATTGAACGCTCCAGGTGTATTCAACTCTCCAGCTCGCCTCTAACTGTCACGTTGTGAAACCCTAATTCTTCCTTCAACTGCCAATTTTTGATTTTTTAGCAATGTGTCTCCACCCCAGCGTCTCCACCATCTTCGTAATCTTCAATTTGAGAACCTCTTTCCTGTCAGTCTCTCCTTATTCCACTCTCTGTCATGATCTGCCATGCACTTACCTCTAACTGCCACGATCTCCTTCACGCCATGACCAACACTTGTTTACATGATTATCCTAATGAGACACATATCAAACCTACTTATTGATGTGATTAGTCACCCTAGGAATGAAATCATTGAAGAAATCGGTGTGAAAAATGACAAATTGAGCACCCACGACTTTCTTGTAGTGCGCCAGTGCACTATTTTTACCCTTGCGCTACAAGAAAGTTCAAAAATCTAATTTTGTGTTATTTGATCAATAATTCAACTTTAAAACTGGGTTTATATGATTAAACCTTGATCTTAGTGCTATCCATGAAACCATTTATCAAAATATACCCTATAGAACCCTTCAGGACATAAGAAAAACAAAAATGATGAAAACCTAATGGCATAAACTCAAAATTGAACTTTAAACCAAAATTTCCTAGAAGTAAGCAAATGAGTAGGCTTCAAAAAACACAAACAAAATATAAGACTGAAGAAAACAAATTCAAGGCTTAACATCTGGCTCCTGCTACGAGATGATGTCCTCCTCGTGAGGCTTCAAGAACCTGTAGACCAGTGCCTTCTTTTCTGCTACCTACTAGTCTGGAAAATATCCATTGGGTTATGGAGTCCTTATTGTGTTTTAATCACACCAGTATATACAATGAAAAATTAAAATTCCACTTAGAAGCTGTAGAAATGCTTGAGGAATCGTCCATTGACTAGAGTTGACAATTCCTCACCTTCCAAAGACTGTAGGACAAAAGTGTTATTTTCCAAAATCTTATACACTAGGAAAGGGCCAAAGCAGAGATTATCAAATTTTCCATGTTTCCCTTTTTGCTCTTTCCTGGCATCCCACCTTAGAACCATATCACCAATTGAGAAAGTGTTATCTTTGATTTTCCTGTCAAATCTACTTTTAATCTTCAATCTATATAACTGTGCCTTTTCTTCCACTTTTTCCCTGTTCTGCTGCAACTCTATCATCTCATAAATCCTTCTCTGCATATCATTTAGTTCTTCCTGACAATTCTGAAGAAACTTCATCACTAGAATACCCAATTGAACAGGAAAAACTACATCTATGCCATACACTAATTGGAAAGGAGAAGTTCCAATTGCTTGTTTCACTATTATTCTATCATCCCATAAATCATATTTTAGCATAGAATCCCATGATCTCTTATTATGCTTAAGCAACTTTCTGATACTCTAAATGATGTTTTTATTTGAGGAATCAGCTAAACCATTACCTTGGGGATAGTAAGGAGTTGAATGTTTCAACAAGATACCATTCTTTTCACAAAATGTTTCCATTGCCTTAGACTTAAAAGCCTTTGCATTATCTGTTACTATTTCCTGAGGACATCCAAACCTACTAAGGATATTTTCTTCAATAAATTCCATAATCACTTTATTTGTAGCATTCCTAGTAGGGATAGCTTCCACCCATTTGGTAAAGAAGTCTGTTGCAGTTAGAATCCACCTGTGTTGTCCTGAGGAAGATGGACTTATCTCTCCTATAAAGTCTAGACCCCATTGCTGGAAAGGAGCACTTACTGCAATAGGTTTTAGGGGAAATGAAATCAATTTTTGTTTGTCAGTAAACTTCTGACAAGGGATACAGGCTCTTACCTGCTGATATTCATTTGCAAACAAAGAGGGCCAATAGTACCCAGCTCTTAAAATATTGTATGTTGTTTCCTTCCAGTACTTGTGACCTCCACAAGCACCCTCGTGAGATTCAGAAATCACTCCTTCAACTTCAGATTTATCCAAGCAATATCCATAGCCCTCTAAAAAGTGGCTCCAACGTTCATTAGACCAAAAGGCATATTATCATACATGAAATTTCCCCAAGGAGTGGTGTTGGGAAATAGGGCAGACCCGGGTTTAATCCTTTTGCGTCGCACCAACAAAAGACCCACAGTGTTGGCCCTTTCGGCAACAACCTGCGAACAGGTTGCAGCCTCACCTGAAACAGCTATGGGGTGCCGTAGAATCAGGTTTCTGCAAGCAGAGAGGGAGATTACTATACCTCGTCCTTTAACAACTTATAATCAATAAACACAGAGCTCCGACATTTATATCTAAATAACTTCGCAGATAAATAAACATACAGTGACTTGCTCAACCCACTACAGGGAATTCACAGCGAAGCTATTTATTAACAGTGATCTTACTTATCAGATTTACACAGTTATTAATGTGTGGAAACAAACAGAAATAGAAACAGCACAAGAACCACAACACCAGATATAACGTGGTTCACCCCCAGTGTAGGGGCTATGTCCACAGAACTGTGTTTTATTTCAACTTTCTTCAAAATAACAATTCTGATCTACGCACTCAGCTGCAGATCTCTTCAGTCTCTTGAGCCCCGCACATAGTAGAAGGCCTCTGCGCACACAGCTGCAGAGGTCATCCACGCACACAGCTAGGACTTAACCTTTCTTTACAATAACCTTAGCTTCGCCTTAACCTAACCTTCTTTACATAAAAAAGCCTAACCTTTCTTATTTACAACAATGCCTATTTATACATCGCGCTATTACAAAACCATGGCTTCAAACCATGGGCACCCAAAACCCTAAACCCTGGTCTTAAACCCCGGGTTTATTACAATAGAGAACTTTTACTCAACCCCCGACACCCCTAAGACTATTTTGAGTCAACCTCCACTTACAAATCCTTTAGCCTGCGCAGATATTTTCCTTAAGGACCGTTAGGGTGCACGCCCCAACAGGCCCCTAAGACTCACCAGTGTCCTGTCCCGGGGCACTCGTCTATTCGGCTGGTGGTAAAAAAAATTTGGTGAAGACAATGTGCACTGATTGCTGGAGTCTGTCCTGCTGTTGCCGACTGCCTGCTTCGTTCCTTCTTGCTATTAATGTTGGGCAAGGCTATATGGATCCATCTGCAACCCCACCCTTTGCTCGAGTTGGCGATTCTTAACCATCCACAACTTGGGGTCCCCTGGAATTGCGTGTCATGCTGCATAAGACACACAGCTGCCACGGTTCTGCAATGCTGGAATATTTCATTGCGGGGTTCCCCAGAATCTGTTGGCGAGGTCTTATGGCCTTCGTCGTTCCACGTTAGAGAAAATTTGTGCCTTCCTTCGCCTGATTTAGAGAAAACTTCTACTTGCCTTTGTACCTAATTCGAATACGGCTGTACTGGTGGCTTACTCAGAAGGTTCTGCAGACCTCTCTCTCTGAACTCTCGTACTAGCTCCTGGACTTCACAATTGTTTGACATGGCCTCAGTCGAGCAATATCCAAGAAGTGCTTTATGGAAGACTTCACGGGCCAATGTAGATTACTTATAGAATTCTGTTACAGAATCTGTCATCATAGTGTATGAATGACATCAAATCTGCTTGAATGCCAGAAATCTCGTCACACCCAGCCTCAGATTTTCCCAAAATATCATAATGACAGGTATTGAGAGTAGCTCGCGTGCTGTCGCCGCCAAATTCATTTTGTCCTATCTGCCTCATTCTATGTTCTGACACAGTGCCAAACTACAACATAACAACCACTTTCCCCTTCGACACAAGTTGAACCTGCGTCCCCTGACCAACCTTCGGCGTCCCATACTTCATCCTTTAGACTGCGACATTCCATAGTGTGGCGAGCAGCTTCTCTGATGGTCCAGTACCTAATTTCAGCTGTTCTGGGTACGTGGAATTTTCTTTCTTGGTGCTACCTCTGATTCTGAGTACCTGGCCTGTCCCTGTACTTTTTTAGACGACTCCCGTTTATCATAGAAGGAAAAAGTTCTCCATTTAACTTAGCTAGCTGGAGTGCACCCCCATTAGTAACTTTCTATACTATATATGGTCCCTTCCAATGTGTCTTGAACTTCCCTGGGAACTTCATGAATTTGCTGTCATAGAGGAGCACAAGATCACCCTGTTGGAATTGTTTCTTCTTAATGTGTCTGTCATGCCATGCTTTTTCTTGAGCTTTCTGCACCTTTTGCTGGAAACCTGCAATAAATCTATCTTCTTCGAGTTCCAATATCTGTTTTAGTCTTTCTGTCATTACGGCGGGGTCATCCATCTCGGTGAAAGTAGATATTCTGAGGCTAGGAATAATGTACTCCATGGGCATGACGGCTTCTTTCCCATAAACCAGTCGAAAAGGTGTATGGCCTGTCAACTTTTTGCAAGTAGTTCTGTAAGCCCATAGCACTGCTGGAATTCGAAGGTCCCAATCATTTCTGTTAGCATTACAAACCTTTGTCAAAGCATGTTCAAGGATTTTATTAAAAGCTTCGACAGTCCCATTGGCTTGTGGATGATAGGTTGTACTTTTCTGATGATACACTTGAAATTCTTCAGTTAGTACTTCAATAGTTTTATTTAAGAAATGTGATCCTTGATCACTCATAAGGACGCGAGGACACCCAAACCTAGACAAGATGTGATCGAAGATGAATTGCGCAGCTGTAGCAGTGCTACAGTTCTTGACTGGTTGGGCTTCAGCCCAACGGATAAGGTATTCATTTGCTGTAATAATATATCTCGTGCTGGACTTCTTCGTAGGGGGGTTGATAGGGCCGACAAAGTCAATAGACCATTGGTCAAAATATTGTAAGGTTACCTACGGAACTAGGGGCATTTCATCCCTCCTGGATGGTTTGCCTATCCTCTGACAGACGTCACAGCTGTGGCAATATTCTCTTGCATCGTTGTGAACTGTGGGCCACCATAAGCCAGCTGTCAAAATCTTCTGTGTGGTAGCTTTCCCTACATAATGACCTCCTGCTGCGCCAGAATGGGACTTGGCCAGAATCAGAGGCCTTTCATGCTCCAAGACACACCTGCGCAGTATTTCATCTGGTCCCATCTTGTACAGCTGACCTGCTATTAAGGTGAAGTCCGCTGCTCGCACTACCAGCTGCTTTTTCTGTTGTGTTGTCATTTCAGCAGGTGGAAACCCTGTAGACAAATACTGAGCAATATCCTGGAAGTATTCATCAACTATCAGGATGGAAAACATCTACGCGTTAGGGAGGCCCTCATCCAAACTGGTGGGTTCTTCGCCCGACTCGAGCCTCGACAAGTGGTCAGGTCCTAGGTTCAGTCTCCCATGCTTAACTATGATTTCGAAGTCATATTCTTGGAACAGAATCAGCCATCTACATATTCTTCCTCCTAACACAGGCTTGTTAACCAAATATTTCAAAGTAGAATGATCAATAAACATCTTAAAGTGAGATCCTAACAGATAATGTCGAAACTTCTGTAGTGCATACACCATAGCGAGGCCTTCCCGCTCTGTTGTAGTATAATTTTTCTCTGCGGTGGATAATTTTCTACTGGAAAAAGAAATAGGGTGTTCGATCTGACCTGCGCCTGGTTGAGCCAATACCACCCCCAAAGCAATGGAGGATGCATTGACATGCACATGAAACTCTTTGTTCCAGTCAGGAAATACTAGAATAGGGGCAGTGACCATCTTTTCCTTCAAAATATCTAGGCTTGCTTGGCACTCTGGTGTCCATTCGAAATTAATATCTTTCTTCAGCTGGCTTTCCATCGAGGTGGTAATCTGAGCATATCCTTGGATGAATTTCCTATAGTAACCAGTGTGACCGAGTGTCGTGCGAAGTTGTTTGACGGACTTCGGGGGTGGCAGGTTTACAATAATAGCTATCTTCATAGGATCCATCATCAATCCCTACTTACGGACAACGTGACCAAGAAAAATTCCAAAAGGGTCACAAAAGATACACTTTTTTAGATTCAAGGCAATCTGGTGCTTTCTACACTTGTTCAACATAAGTCTCAAACTAGTGAGATGGTATTTTAATAGCCCAAAAATAGTCCAATCATCAAAATAAACTTCTAATAATTTATGTATATATTCCTTAAATGCAGAGATGAAGACTCTAGAAAATATAGCAGGGGCATTCTTCAGCCCAAAGGGCATAACAGTATACTGAAAGGATCCCATTTCGGTAGCAAAGGTTGTCTTATGTCGGTCTTCTGGAGCAATTCAGATCTGATGGTAGCCAAAAAACCCATCAGTAAAAGAGTAGACTTCTTGACCTCCAACATTGTCGAGAACTTCATTTGTAAAGGGGGTAGGAAAGGGATCATGCAAACAGGCATCATTTAATTTCCTTAGGTCGATGCAGATTTGGATTTCTCCCTTAGTCTTCTTCTCTTGCACCACCATAGGGCTGACCCACTCAGATTCCTCAACCGGCTTGATTATTCTTGCAGCAAGCATCTTCTCCAGCTCCACCTTAACCTTATCTTTATACTTCAGATTCAATCTATAAGGACGTTGCTTCACAGGCTTTGCATGAGGTTTCAAAGGGATCTTCATGACGCCGATATCACCCAGGACACCTTTCATTTCGGAGAACTTTGTCGGAAAGAGGTCCTGGTACTCGTGGAAGAGTTGGGTTACCTTCCTGACCATCTCATCATCCCAATAGTTTCCAATGGTAGCCAACTTAGGATGTTCTTCGGATCCAATGTTAATTGTGCATGTCTTTAGGGGCTGAGTCACTTCCGGGGCTTCGACTACTGGTCCATGCACATCGCAGCATCCTTCTGACTCAGGGATAGCAATATTGCGCGGGTCCTCATCCTCCTCAATGGCGAAGTTATAACATTCTACTGCGTGGGCTTCCTGCGCTGTCCAATCAGGTTGATGTTCTACGAGTTCTTGGTCATTAAAGACCTTGGTATGGAGTATCCTGATAGTTGCATCTAGAGATGGGCAGACATCATTAGTAGAAAAAGTATGTATAAAACTATGGGCAAGACAGTCCCAACTTACAGTATCTAGGCGAAGCTCAGCGTCCTTGTACCAATTCTTAGCTATCGGGTCTAGTGTATGGATGAATCTATGTTCCCATTCGTCCTGAGGTACATACATCCACGCCTCATAGCATTTTGCCAAATGTTCTTAGGGACTAGATTTTCCATCAAACTTGCTTCGCCCCTCCTCAGGCTGGTCCTTAAATCTCAGGCGAAGGAGCCTCTGACAGTCTTCCCAGCTAGGAATCTGCGGCTTATGGCTCTTCCACCATCTGGCTACTGTGACTCTGAGTGTTGACTCCAGAGAGGTCATTTTCTGTGACTCAGGTATCTGGCGTGAGAATTGTACGATAAACAAGTCAGGGTCTATTGAACCATCAAAAGTAGGTAGAGCACTTGGTTGTGAACTGAGCCATCTGAGGGATTTAGTAGGTCTGGTACTTCTATGCCCATGGAGCTCATATAATTGGTTCTACCAACTTTCTAAGTTGTCCTTAGAGTCAGTCATACAGGAGCTACCAGACTCCCAACCCGTAGCAGGAGGGTCCTCATAAGCTTCTTCCTGCGCGGTAATATTGTAGATGGTCTCCGAATCATTCTAATCTTCATCCCGTAGTGGTTCTGTATACCTTTCTCCTTGTGAGGGGTCCAAGGGTAGGATGACTCTCAAGTCTGTCCCTTCGAAGGTCATCTGTCTCTTTTTTAGGTTAATGACTGCAGCATTCTCCATCGCCCATTCTATTCCTAACAAGGCGGGATAGGGATTGCTGTCATCAATGATCTCAATCACTTCAAAGTCAGCGAGATTAAGGACCCCGTCAATATCTATTTGGACACTTAGGAATCTTCCTAGGGGCACAATCCTTTGCTAGTTAGCTAACCTCAACTAAATAGGGGACCAGGCGAGGGCAGGTTTTCCCATTTGTTCCCAGGTTTGTTTGGTTAACACATTTACATCGGATCCTAAATCCAAAATAACATCAGTCATGTCATATGCTCCTATCTGAGCATTCAATCGCATTTTCCTACTAGTTCTGCTTATTTTTTGAAGGGGTTTGTCCCGACCATAGCTTTGTGGAGGTCCGCAGGAGGCAATGAATTTCTGCAGCTCATTCAAAGCATCCTGGTTTCACAAAATCTTGAGGCAACTTTGTAAAAAGGAGGAGAGTGTACCTTCTTTATCCAGCGAAGCTTCTTGGGGCTGCGATGGTAGTTGATGATGTTGCGCCAGTGTGACATATGCGCTAGGGCCGGTAAAATCTTTCTTGACTTCCATAAATGTCTCTTTTTCTCTTGCGGTATCAAATGCTGGGATTTTCTCAGGAGCCTTACAAACCTGAGCTTCGGCAGGCCGTTTTTCCATATTTTGCTTGTTCGTCGTAGCTCCACTCTGTGTAACAACATTGATAGCTACTGCAGGTCTGGGTTCAATGGAAATCATCTGGATGTTCGGAGTAGGGGTACTATGTTGTGCCTGAATCTTGGCGATCAATTGGGGGCACTGCTCAATCACATGATCTACTGCGCGGCAATACCGACATGTCATAGTGGGGTTACGATAGTCCCAAGCTAGGTGCCCAGCTTGGTTACAGTTGTAACACACCAACTGGCCTCTGCCTCTTCCAGCCATACCACCACGGCCACTGGAAGCGCCTCTACCGGAGGTACCACCCTGGTAACCGTAGCCATCATTGCTTGGTCCTTCATTGTGTACCCGGTAAGCATCATAGGTGCGACACTCATCTTCATTATGTCTAAAAGACTTATAGAAGTTACAGTGGAGGTTATTAGGTCCTTGTCCATACCTTTGCAGGAGGTAACAGTTCTCAGGGCGATGTTGACCTGTTGTTCTACAGAGCTCACAATACAGTACTTGCGGTGGGAATGGGTTTGGCACACCAATATTCAGGTACTGGTTTACCAGAGGGCACCGTTCCTTGTCATGGCCTTCGATTCGACATTGCGTGCACCAAACCTCTTCATGACCGGGTTGTGCTTTCTTCATATCACGAAGCTCCAGAGCCATCGCTGCCAACTACGTGTGGATTTGTGCAATACCAGAGTGATCATCTACAGGGGCGGTCTCAAGCTTCTTTGCGATTTCCAGAGCCTCTTGCTGGTCAGCAACCTTCTGTTGCATGAGTGGGGTTTGGATATGTCGTAATAATGCTGCAATAAACCATTCCTTGTGCTGTACAGGGCTAATGGTGAAGCTGACTTGGTCCAGTAGAAATTTGAATCTCTGGTCAAAGTCCCACACTAATTCGCTGCGCCACTGCTGAATCTCTTTCAGTTCGTTGATAGACTGCGATTCTGATTTGGGATTCTTAAATTCTTTGATTATAGCTGCCTGGATCTCATCTAAAGTAGGACTCTGGATACTGGAGAATTTCATGAACCAGGTCAAAGCCCGGTCCCAGAACGAAGTGATGAGCTGTGCACTTCTTACAGCGGGGTCTGTAATATTTTTAGCATTCCATACTACCTCGCATAAAAACAAGAATTGTTCTGGATCCTCTGACCTAGTTCCTTTGAAAATAGGGAGCTTAATATCATCAGCCAGGTGGGCCATGGTAGATCTATTAGGGTTGGGCTGGGGATAATAAGTCGACAGGGAAGGGTTTACTGGGCTAGAATAGCCTGCAACGAGAATGCTCGGGCTAGGTTGATTGGTGGAATGCAACGTAGTTTCAGGGGTAGCGGAGCTACGCGACGGGATGACCGGATGGTTTCCAAGGGAAGGGTTGTCGTCCAGGTCTGATGCTCCATAATTTATAGGGGACAGCGCAGTATCCTGGCCTAAGGAGTAGGACTCAAAATCTCTCTTATAACCTTTTCCACTTCGCGGCAAACTACTTTGCGCAGCGAGGGTGTTGTCACTTGCAAACATATGTCAGTAACACAAAATCTAACAGTCTGATTCAAATAGTAGTATCCCCTTTTCAGCCAATAGAATTTTAATTCACAAGCTAAATAAATTCAAAAGCTTACCTCGTGGTCCGTGGAAAAATCATCGCTCGGCTTCACTAAAGGAAGTGCTCGTGTCGATGGTGAACTCTGTCACAAATGCCTCAAGGGTCTGTGTGGTCCAGAAATCAACCGCTCAGAAGATCTCGTTGTTCATGCTCTTTAATATGTTAACTCTTGCTGGGGTCCAAACATAAAACCCCCCCTTGCGGAAGTTCGTTCTTTTCTCAGCTAAACTGGACAACCACTGGTGCAACTCTATGTGGATACTACCACAGAAAATTTCATAAGCATCACAAAAAACATACCTCTGTAAAAAGTCACGTGCGCTACGACGCGGATTTGTATTCTCTTTCTCAGCAAATTTCAGATAAGTCTCATCAAGCCAATCATCGATCTCCTTCGCAGAGGGCCTCCAAAACATAGCCCTTGAGGTACGACATAAACCCATCTTAAGCAGATACTAAGTTCAACTGGCAACGGAACCACTTTGTTGGGCAATAGGGCAGACCCGGGTTTAATCCTTTTGTGTCGCACCAACAAAAGACCCACAGTGTTGGCCCTTTTGGCAACAACCTACGAACAAGTTGCAGTCTCACCCGAAACAGCTGTGGGGTGACGCAGAATCAGGTTTCTGCAAGCAGAGAGGGATATTACTATACCTCGTCCTTTAATAACTTATAATCAATAAACACAGAGTTCCGAAATTTATATCTAAATAACTTCACAGATAAATAAACATACAATGACTTGCTCAACCCACTACAGGGAATTCACAGCGAAGCTATTTATTAACAGTGATCTTACTTATCAGATTTACACAGTTATTAATGTGTGGAAACAAATAGAAATAGAAACAGTACAAGAACCACAACACTAGATATAACATGGTTCACCCCCAGTGTAGGGGCTACATCCACAGAACTGTGTTTTATTTCAACTTTCTTCAAAATCACAGTTCTGATCTGCGCACTCAGCTACAGATCTCTTTAGTCTCTTGAGCCGCGCACATAGCAGCAGGCCTCTGTGCACATAGCTGTAGATTTCCCTTAACCTTTTACAAAAACCCTCTGCGCACAGCTGCAGAGGTCTTCCACACACACAGCTGGGACTTAACCTCTCTTTACAATAACCTTAGCTTCACCTTAACCTTCTTTACATCAAAAATCCTAACCTTTCTTATTTACAACAATGCCTATTTATACATCGCGCTATTACAAAACCATGGCTTCAAACCATGGGCACCCAAAACCCTAAACCCTGGTCTTAAACCGCGGGTTTATTACAATAGAGAAATTTGACTCAACCCCCGACACCCCTAAGACTATTTTGAGTCAACCTCCGCTTACAACTCCTTTAGCCTGCGCAGATATTTTCCTTAAGGACTGTTAGGGTGCGCGCCCCAACAAGTGGTAAATGTTGTTTTCTCCTTATCATCAGGATGCATAGAAATCTGATTGTACCCTGAGAAACCATCAACCATAGAGATCCTCTGTGCCCCGACTACTTTATGCAATATTTGCTCAATTTTAGGCAGAGGATAATTATCCTTTAGTGAAGATCTGTTTAAATTTCTAAAGTCAACACACAGTTTGATTTATTCGTTCTTTTTCCTAATAGGAACTAGATTAGCCACCCATGAAGAATACCTGAGGGGCACTATGACCTTGGCATCCAATAACTTCTTCACTTCTTTTTCAATAACAGGAAACAAGGCTGGATTAATCCTCCTTAATTTCTGATGAAAAGGTTTAACATTCAGTTTTAAAGGGACTTTATGTTGTATAATTCCAGTATCGTACGTTCTCAATTCTTCATAAGACCATGCAAAAACATCAACATGTTACTTTAACAATTTTATGTACCTATTTCTTTGTTCAGCTGTAAGTGCTTTAGAAATTTTTACCATTCTAGGCTGTTCTGCAGAGCCAATGTTACAATCCACCAAATTCCATTCTGAGGACTGTACAACAGGTTTTAAGAGTGTATCATCTTTTGAAAATATCCTTTCCAACAGTACCAAACCTTTTGGGATGAAATTATTTTTTAATTCAATGATTTTGTGTCTAGCTATTTCATTTTCAGCAATCTCTTCCACCTATCCACCCCCTTCATCTTCCTCTTGATCAATCAAGGAATTAGAAAATTCATGTGTAGGCTCTAAAAACCTTTTAATTTCAATGTCATCTTCAAACACTCTCCATTGCTTTACATTATTAGGTACAGATGGTCTGTACCTAACTTCAATGGGATATCTCAACTATGTAGTTTTGGAGATTCTAAAGTGTGTAGCAGCCAAGGCTAATGAATATGTAGTCTAGTTATGGTCTCTTGGAATATAGGTAATGCACATTTTTATTTACCTTTTCAACCTCCATGTTCTTCCTTTGTTTTTCTGGAATATGTTGTTTCTCTGACACATGATCAAATTGTTGTTTAGTTGGAACACCTAGCTTCTTTTTAGGGTTTTGTACCAGTTGTTTTGGACCTGACCTCAGATTCATAGTCTTCTTGAGTTCATTTTGATAGACATCAGCAGTTACAATAGTCATTTTCAGACCTAAATCATCCTTTGTTTTGAACATATCAGCATCATAGCATTCTGCATTTAGAAACTCCTCCTCAGTGACAAAACCCTCAGATAAAATTTCTCCAAAATGGTTCATATCCTGATCTGTATCTTTAAATATCACTTCATCATCAACCTCTTCTTCATCAGTAACATTTTTTTGAAGAGGTGGTGGTACTCTTTGGTCCTCAGTTTCTCTCCTTTCCCGCTGAATATCATTATTCCTTTGTTCTCTAGGTATGAAACATGGAGCAAATTGTCTTCTAAATTGGTTCTGATTGTTAGGGTTTATTTCACCTTTTTGAACATGCTTGCTGGAATTTTTCTCTAGTTCTAATTTGTTTAATTTTGCAGTCAAAATCTTCACGAACTTGGCATCTTATCAATTTTTCCTTCTGCGGAATGAGAAGCTAAACCTCATGGAGCTGCTTCTTTCTTTCCTTTCCTGTCATATATTTGCTGAGTTATTTCCTTCTTCAATCTATTGGAAGCCAATATGTTATATTCTACCTCCAATGCTGCATCCTACATATTCAGTAAAGAAACAAGCCTTCTTTCTCTTAGTAGTAATGAAAATTCATGGTCGAAAGCATTTACATATGTTTCTGAAGGCTTTATTTCTACAAGAATTCTATTGTGCATTTTGTTAAATCTCTTTAAAAAGTCTGCAATAGTTTCATCCTTTTTCCTCTTATGGGCTCCAAACTCAGTTATGTAATATGTATGGTCTTTGGTGTCACCCCATTGTCTCATGAAGAGGTCATGAAGTTCTTCAATGATAGTGATAGATTTAGCAGGAAACTCCCTAAACCATTTCCTAACATCTCCATCAAGGCTCTGCACAAGCATTCTCATCCATACATCCTTGGCTTCAATGTTTTGGTTATCAACATAACTAAGAAAAATTTCCCAGTGTTCTTCAGCTATAGTTTTGCCCTGTCCATTAAACCTAGGAAAGTATTTCTAATAGTCACCTTTTGTCAATGCATTTAAAGGATGAGGCAAAACCAATGGTGCATATCTAGCTGCAACCATTCAGTCCATCATGTCTATAGGCTTATTTTGGGCTGCCATTTTAAGGCTGACTGACTTTGGTGATGGAGAGGTTTGGCTGGAACTTGGATGAAAGGGTTTTTTACCTACTTTCAACTGAAATAGAGGTATCTTACTAGGAGAGGCTGTTTTATATTTTCTAAAAGATTGAGGATCAGTGAAAACTTGGAAGTTACTATCAAGAATTATAGGCTTTAACCAAGGTGAAGTTTCTTCTTCTTTTCTCAACACAGATGAAGGTGATGAACCATCCAACTGGTCAGGGTCACATAGGGATGGTAATGAATGAGACCTTCTAATATTCCTTGTTGTCTTCAATATCTGTTCAAGGTCTGTAAAACCCAACTGCAATGGTGAAATAGGTATCTTTCTAGTTCCAATTCCCCTAGTAGCCACTGTGACAAACTGGTTAAAAGTAGTCTTAAAGATATGCCGGTTTAAGTTCACCTCTTAAAACCAGTGAAATGATAAGTATCCTAGGGAAAAATATGTTTTCAACTTCGTTCCTTGGCAACGGCACCAAATATGTTTATGCCAGAAATTGTTTCCAGACTACAGAGAAACAAGCCAACATAATCTCAAATATTCAATCAAATAAAACTAGGTTTTTAGGGTTTTTAAAAGGTTTTCTGGTTGTGAAATTTGGTGACAAGATGGAATACATTCATAATCCAAATAAGAACTAAACCATAAGTAAAGAACACTTGAGATGCATAACATAAAAACCATGTATCCAACAGAAAATAACATTCAAGTTCATCCACAAATGGCAATCACTACAAGCATAAAAACTATAAACCAGTAATGAAATTACCAATTGTGTAGTTAAACAAGCTAGAAATGAAGCCAAAGAACAAACTGAAGGGTAAAATGGAGCATATATTTCATAATCAGTTCCTCAAATACGCATGAGAGTCATATACTTAGCTTATCAACAAGTCAGGAGACCTCCTCTAGCCAGCCAAAAGTTGAACCCCTTGTTCTCTTTGTGACCTTCTAAAATACTATCTTTCACAATTCAGTTAGAATCTAAACCCTAACTACTTTTCAGCCTAATCATCGAAATGTTTTTTATCAAAATAGTAATTACAAAAATAAAATATTCTTCAAAACATAAAAAGTAACTGATTTTTCTAACAATGTTAATAAATCTTTAGTAGCTTCTGCTAACAAAGCTATCCCCTCTAAGGCTTGGGCCTTTCTCCTAGCTTTCTGTTGCCTTGCTTCCATCTCTGTCATTCTTCTAGTAAGCTCTTCATTCTGTTGCTGTAGATTTTTGATAGTCTGTTTTAATCCTGCAAATTGTAACTCTGTGCTTCTTTTCCTTTTCAAGGCCTCTTTGGAGACTGCAATTAGTTCTTGGTAGTGATTATTCACTTCTTCTAGGTCTTCTCTAAGTCTTTTATTAGCTATAATCAAACCATCACTTGTCTCTTGCATATACTTTATTTGATGTTTATACTACCTGATAGTTCTTTGTAAATTTTCTTTCTCTAAGTCAAATGCCTTTCTTCCTATTGTATTTTGTAGCTCATTAGGAAGCCATTGAATGTTAAGATTTCTAAAGATTTCCTCATCCTCGGGCAGCAGCTCTGTGGAAGTATCATGAAAACTTGGGTTTTCTTGATTATTAGTTTCAGCAGGAGCATTTTCATCAATAAACAATTTGTTTTCTGAATAGGAAACCTCTATTTCATCTTTTTGTTGTTCCTTCAACATTTTACCTCGTATTTCCAAAAACACAACAGACAATTTGGTCTCAGTGAGGCTAGATTCTTCTTCTGTTTTCAATGGATTTTTCTTTTTGCTGTCACCCTTGCCAATCTCCAGCTTTTCATCGGAGGAAGAATTATCAAGCATAGTTACCTCTTCTGTATTCAACTTAGGGTTCAGTACCTTCTTCATGTTTATCCTTAATTTGTTTTTGGGTCTATTTTTGGGTCTCCAGCTGGAGTAATCTCTCCTACCATTTTAAACTTTTTCCTTGATGAATGACAAAGGAAAATTCCTTGACTTTCAGCTTCTTTTTTCTTGGTGCTACTAACCTATCCTCTTGACTGCAAAACTCCTTTTTTGTGCCAACCCTAGTCTTATCGATGACAGTAATTTTTTCCTCCTCCAACAAGTATGCTTCATCTTCAAACAAAACTGTAATTGGACTTTGCGGTTGGACCTTAGCATTTTCTTCATTACCAGAAATATTCTCTGTAAAAACAATTTTTTCATCAACGAATGTTTCTGCTGGTGCTTCATTTTGAACAGGCTGGTTTTCCTTGTGAATAAATTGCAAATTTTTGTTCTCACTGTCATCTGGAGGCTTCTTAGATTCACAATCTCCTTTTGAAGGTTCTGCAACTTCCTCTAATTTGACACATTCTTCATCTTCAACCTTCACTTTTTGTCTTAATTTTCTGATTAAGGTTTGTCCCTTATCAACCTGCTTTCCGGTAGACTGTCCTTCCTAGCTATTTGGGAACCCTAACCAAAAGAGAAATTATTCCCAAGTCTTTCCTTCTTTCTGCAGAACACTGTTGATAATAATCTTGATCAGTCCATGGTGAAAGATAGACTGTACAGTATGGTCCTGGTGCTCTTTGATTCTACTAGCCATCTTCTATAAGCTCTTTAGTAGGAAGAAAGGAAGATTCATCTTTGATTCTCCACTAAGGTGTTGAAGGAACCTGAAATGGTACTTGAAAATGAAGGCGTAACTTCCTTCACATGTGATGTAACTTTGTAGAAACTTGATAGGCTCTATTCATTCAGCTCTGAAATTATGGATGGGCACTCCCTTTCCCCAATTTGTAACAATACCAGGTAATAGATAACTTTGGGCATTGAAAGTAAATGGCACTTTTTTGAACCAAAGTTCTCCTTCATTTTTTACCCCTGTTGCTTCAGCCACCAAATCTGTAGTCAATTTGAACTTCAAAGTATCAAATGATACTATATCTTTATTATAACATTGGGCAAACTTGTGTGAGACTTCAACATTATATCCATCAATCTTTTTAAAAAAATTCAACCATCCAGCATTTTCAAAGAGTTCAGCACATCCTGGAAATTTGTCTATCCAATTTAGCTCAGTGGGCTCTTCCCTATTAGTCTTCCCACTCCTTTTCATCTTCTGTCTGGTTTTCAGAACCTGTTAGTCAATCTTTCACAGTCTTGGTAGTCAATCTTCCTTTGAACTTCTCATAGGCTGCTTGTCCTCAATTTTATACAGTCTATTCTATCATTAATTCAGGAAATGCTTTGTACCAAGTTTGAATAATTTAGGTTAAAAACAACACCAAATATCCTTAACAGGGTTGTTCTGAACTTTAATAACATCAAACGATGCTCATTTAGACCTTTGGACTAATATCTCACCATTGGGAGTTTGTTGAATAAATGAATTTATGTTTTGACATTATAAGGTTTAGCAGAAAAAACCCCAATTTAACAGGTGATGACCAAGGTCACATGAGATACCTCATTCCAATCTTGATGTAGGCGTTAGAAGTTGATTCCTGGATTGGATAAATGTCAAATTGAACGCTCCAGGTGTCTTCAACTCTCCAGCTCGCCTCTAACTGTCACGCTGTGAAACCCTAATTCTTCCTTAACTGCCAATTTCTGATTTTTTAGCAATGTGTCTCCACCCCAGCTTCTCCACCAGCTTCGTAATATTCAATTCAAGAACCTATTTCCCGTCAATCTCTCCTTATTCCACTCTCTGTCATGATCTACTATGCACTTACCTCTAACTGCCACGATCTCCTTCACGCCATGACCAACACTTGTTTACATGATTATCCTGATGAGACACATATCAAACCTGCTTATTGATGTGATTAGTCACCCCATGAATGAAATCATTGAAGAAATCGGCGTGAAAAATGACAAGTTGAGCACCCGTGACTTTCTTGTAGCGCGCCAGTGCACTATTTTTGCCCTTGATCTACAAGAAAGTTCAAAAATCTAATTTTGTGTTATTTGATCAATAATTCAACTTTAAAACTGGGTTTATATTATTAAACCTTGATCTTAGTTCTATTCATGAAACTATTAATCGAAATATACCCTATAGAACCCTTCGAGACATAAGAAAAACAAAAATGATGAAAACCTAATGGCATAAACTCAAAATTGAACTTTAAACCAAAATTTCCTAGAAGTAAGCAAATGAGCAGGCTTCAAAAAACACAAACAAAATATAAGACTGAAGAAAAAAAATTCATGACTTAACACTTCCCTTCAAAAAAAAAAAAAATTTCTTGAGATTAGGACATCATATTTGAGCGTTGGATTTGGGTTTTCTGATTGGCTTCATAAGCTTTCAGGACCTTTATGATCTTTCATCTCTCATGCATATAGGACTATCTCGATCAAAATAAAAAAAATGGTAGTTTTAAGTTAGATTTGCTTATGTTTATAATAAATTTTAAAAGTTAGGGTGCATTGGCATATAGGTGTGCTTGGTGTTGTTCTTTTAGGAAAAGAGATTCTCACCCTTCCCATTTGCTTTCGGAAAGAATAATTTGGTTTGTAGAAGTATTTGCTTGTCTTTGATTTGATGTTCATGACTGTTGATTGGAATGCTTTTTGGTTTTGAAACAAAAAGAAAAACACCCTCTTCCCTCCTGTAAGTAGGCATATTGAATGATAAAGTGAACATTTGCACAAGCATATTGCATGGTTTTACTTTTCTGTCAGAAAATCATGCATTCACCTAACCATCTAAGTTAAAATCAACGGTAGTTGTAGGTTAAAATTTACGTATTAACTTGAGTGATAGGTTAGAGACATGTTCGGGCGTCGTAAAACGTAGGAGCTGTCGTTATTTGTCAGCATTACATTTCGGGACTCGCACAGTTCTTCCACGTATTGTCAGTATATCGAACATCCTTTCACGTACCCTTGAGGTATATAGAAAGGTATTTCACATACTCAATTGTATATCAGAAGGCCCCTTGTGTACAATTATGCATTAGAAAACACTACTACTGATTCGAGCTCCCACATACCTTGAGTATATCGGGAGACCCCACTAGGGTACCTTATCTATCTGAGAAAATCCCTTTAGCCATCTTGTTTGGAGCCATACACCAAAAACAACATTCGGGGATATTACTACACACATACCCTCGAGGTATATCGCGAGTGGCACCAGCTTGACAATCCTAGTGAGAGACTTGACTTTTGAACTACTCCTATCATTTTAAGTCTACTTGTTTTGACCTATAGTTTGAGTAGGGAAGTCTTTTGGTGTGTTTTTTCTAGATTTTCAGACCCTAGGTTAGATAGGAACTGTACACACTGGATGAGTTAATACAGTCCAAGAGATTACGGGGCTTGCCACCTGATTTTAATTCTGTTTCAGAAGGAAATCCAAAGGAATCTATTGACCAAGGAGATGTTACCACCTCCCAAGTGGGAGATAATGTGGTGGTGGAAAGTGGAGTACCATATTCTTCACACTCGCCTCCCTTGGTCCAACAGCCTTCCTGTGAGGATTCATCACTCCATCCTCCCGTGGAATATCATGTTGATGATACCCATCCGGATTTTGGTCCTAATGCTCCTTTTGGGGGGACACCTATCGGATAGGCCATTGCCTCATTTGGCACCCATGTAAGTTCTCCTAAAAGTGAATAAGAATGTAGGAAATACTGTACTACTATCCTCGGTGCACAAGAGGTAGAAAAGCATATTGACAACCTATTAGGCCCGTAACCAGTTTGTTCCACATTCCTTCATATGGGATATCATTCATTAGCCAATTTTATGAGACCCATTGAACCAATTATAGATCGTCCATTAACAACCCACAGCCTAGGTCAACTTTCCACCCCTCTCACCTCTTATGTTATGTCTGACCCAAATCCATCCAGATCTTTTGCATCTGGGGCCCAACCTTCAATTCCTGTGTCTTCAATACCTTTGAATGTCAGGGGGAAACCCCCGGTACGACCTACGTTATCTGATCCTGTAATTGTACCTAGTCAAGAGCAGACCTATAACATAGAAACATCTACAGTTTTTGTCCATCCCACCCACACTAATGTGGTAAATCCCCCATCTAGTTTAGGTCAGCCCTTGGGGGCACAACCTGTTGCCATTCAGTCTTCTAGTGGTTATGGTTATCATATACCTGTAGTCCATCATCCATCTAATCCTACTGGAATTCCATTGCCTAGAAACACTTTTATGCCATGGGGGAAACCCAACTGGTCTTACATTCCAACCATAGGAGGGATACCCATACATACTGTGGGAGGTACGGGAGGACCACCTTATGAAGGTCCTCCCCCTAGGGCAGATAATGATCCTGGAGGGCTTGGCGATCCTCCTCATGGTCCTAGAGGTCCTAGTGGTCCTGGTGAACTTAGTGTATTTCCTCCTCATGGCTCAGGAGGGTATGGGGGCCCTCCACCTAGTGGTTACAGTGGCTTTGGAGGTTTCCCACCTCCTGGAGGTTCCGTAGGGTCCGGTGGTCCGTCTCCTAGTGATCCTGGTGGTCTTGGTGGTCTCGGTGGTCCTGGCGGTCCTAGTGGCTCTAGAGGTCCTCCTCTTGGAGGACTTGGTGGTCATAGTAGTCCTAATTCCAAGAATCAACCCCCCATGGGCGGATTTCCCACTAGTTATTCCTCATAGAAACATGTTTATCAGTCAACCTATGGCCCTACTAGTAATGTCATGCCATATAAATATTGCCAGTATGTGCATCCCAATAGACAGTACCTTTCCTTGCAATGTTGGACTTGCCTAATTTGTCCAAGTTGATTAATGATCCCATTTGACACAATCCCTCGTGGCCTCCCATTCCGGTAAAGTTACCATCGAATATTCCAAAATTCAATGGGAAGTAGGGTAAAGATCTATAGAACCATGTTACGACCTTTCATTTGTGGTGTTCTTCAAACTCCCTCATGGATGATTCCATTCGATTATGACTCTTTCAGTGAACTTTGACCGGTACGGCTGTGAAGTGGTATATTGAACTCCCACAACATTCATTTGTGGATTTTGGCTCGTTGGAAACCGTATTTATTACGCACTTTCAGCTCCCTATTCATTATGAAATGGGCACTGATCTTTTAACTTCTCTGCGACAAAACACCTCCACCCACATTTCTGACCATATTCATGAGTGGAGAAGGTGGAGAAGACTTATTAAGGACCCTATTCCAGATCAGTTGTTAGCTGATTGGTTCACTAAGTCCTTGTTGCCTCCTATTGCCCGAGATGTGGCCATGGGCGATGTCGTTACTGAAGAGTAGGCTATTAATTGGGCTCAATACCTAGACTTGGTTTATTCCCAGTCCAGGACTCTTTATGACCTGATTCCTCAAGCTCCTTGCCCAAGCACTGACCCTACCAAGCCATCAACAGAAGTACCTGTTGACGGGATTGTTGGTTTAATCCAGTCCCCATCCACAGCGAAACCTGCCAAGCAAACCCAACTTGCTACTCCTTCGACTCCCAAGGTTTCTGCCAAGGTCAATTCTATTCAAAGTAATCAAACCTCGGTAATAAAAATAAAGGTAGAAATTGAAATAAAAAACCTAGAAACCAGTAGGAGACCTCATAATCAACCCATAGTGACAACAACACAGAGAAAAGGAAGGCTAAATACCCTTGTCTGTTATGTGGTGGTGACCACTTCTCAAAGGAGTGTCCCTGTCGGGGAAAAATCTCCCAGGTTTTGAAGTCTAATCTCAAACCTGTAGTACTTGTGAATCCCTTTCCCTCTCAACAACAGCTGGTAGACCACATGTCGAACCAGGGTAACTCTAGTTCATCGGAGGAGATTCGTATGATGTCCTCAGATACCATCCATCTGCAAACTTGAAGACAGAATTATGATAAACCTGTAGATAAGAAAGAATATCAATCTTCTTCAGTGAAAGCACCCTCTACTAGTTCTGTGGAATCCTCATCTACTTTTCCCTTGTCTATCGAGAAGCCTACTCTCAACATGATTTTTAACCCACCCAAGAGTACTCTTCGGAAGGCTGTCTTTAATCCCAATGCTCAAGCTACTCAAATCTATAATGTGGTTGAATATCTCACTCAGGCACCTTGTGTGATGTCTAGCCTAGAAGTACTCCAAAGTTTCCCTTCATAGCACAAGAACCTGTTGACTGCATTAGGAGCTGTAGACCCAGATAACACTAACTTGATTCACTTCAATGTTGAGAGATATAAACCTAGGTTACCGCATAAACTTGCTTTTTAGATCATTACAAAATTAGTGGGAAGGAAAGTCTTTTGAACAATACTAGATGAAGGAGCTTCGACCTCAGTGTTATCTCTGACTTGTTCGAAATCTCTTGGCTCTCCCAAGCTTGTTACATCACCTACAACCCTTAAAGCCTTTGATGGATGGGGTTTCCAACCCCATGGCCTCATATCAGCTCTCGCGGTCGAGCTGGGGGGAAAAATAGTTTCCATCCAAGTAGAAGTGGTATATGCCCCTTTATATTATAACCTCCTTTTAGGAAGGAATTGGTTCTATGCCATTAATTTTGTTGCTTCAACAGTATTTTAAACAGTCCAATTCCTGCATCTTGGGAGAATTGTTACCATTGACCAACTTGATTTCCGTACACCGGATGTTACTAATTCCACATATAATAAAATACCCATGTTAGGTCATTCCCCTCCTCCTTACCATTTGATTAGGGTAGGTTGTATAGCTCAAAGTGACACATCTCTTCCTGTGACCACTTTCCCATGATTCTGTCACATGTCGACACTTCATGAAAAGTCACTGAAAAAACACCTAAATTGGAGGACCTGTATCTTGAGCTTTGTAACTTCGTTTGACCTTATCTCTACACCGTTGGAAAGGTATTTCCGTTAGCTAAAACTTTCTAGAAGACACCAAAGTTTGAAAATTCCCAAAAATACCCTAAAAATAAGGTTTTTTTTTTTTTGTACGTGACTTGCTCTCTATAATACCTGCGTACACCTCTTAAAAATGTCAAAAAACACGTCTTTTGAATTTCGGGTAGTTTGGGTAGTTATGCAACTAAATACTTCAGTTGTAACTACTTTTTCTTTGCCCCTAACTATTCCTTAAGCATATAAATAGAGGTAGGTAGGTCCATGAGAGGAGACCTAAATCTTTGCATTGTTATGCTGGAGGATTTGGAGCTCTCTTTGCCCACACCTTTGCCTTGGTGATGATCCCCTTGTGTTGCAGAGCTTGGAGGATGAGTTCTTTGGAGAAGAGAAGCAGTAGAACCAGATCAAGGTTTTGTGAGGTGCCAAACTTGAATAGAAGGTATACTTGTACTTGTTTTCAAGATTAATAAAGATGTGATGTCCTTCTTCTTCCCAAATCATTGTTCAATCTGTGATTGAATCTTTGTTTATGATCATATTATGATGTTATTCGGATCATTATTTCATGTTTATTTGATTATCATTGCTTTATATGTGTTCATTTTGGTTTGAGGAATGTATAATTCATTTTGCAGGTCTCTTGGAGCAAGAGGAGCAAGAAGAGGATTGAAGGGCTGCTTGGATCAACCTTCATTTGGCTAAGGTATGAACCATTCCAATCTCTGAATCTTTCTTGTATATACTTGCAGAACCATTTTCATCCACCTTTCAACCCCAGTATGTTTATGGCCTCTTAAACCCTAGCCATAGGACACTTTCCTTTACAACAGAACTGGCGACTCCGCTGGGGAGAGCCTTGTCTGTTTGGGGTTTCTCTATATTTCTTTTAGTATTTTTCATTGTTTCAGGTCCTTCTTACCACTTACAAACACCCTATAAGTCTAACAGAACACTTACCCTACCTTCCTAAGGTATTTTTTGACCCTTTTTGGGAGTTTTTCCACCCATACGCGACTTGCAGACTAAACAGTCGCATGTCTGGTTTGGTACACACGACTGTCTATACTGTCAACCCATGTATGATACACGAATTGTCAGTTATACAACCCACATGTGCTTATACTTTTGACTTTCTGTATTGGCAACCCGTGTATGACATGCAACCTGTCAGTAGTACAACCCGTGTGTGCCCCTAAAATAGTGTTTTTCCTCATTTTTTGTGGTTCTTTCTACTGTTGTGGGCTATTTGGTAGGTATTTTGGTGTCCTTTGCAGAAGCATGAATCCAGGGAGTTAGTGTCATCCCTTTTGGTTGTTCTTTATCTATGTGGTAATCCTTTTTATAGCATTAGGGTTTGCTCTTTGCTCTTTCCCCCACCTCCTTTGCTTGGTATGATTTTTGGCTTATGTTTTTGGTCAGCCTCTGTTAGTGATATTTGTTTGATTTCAGAAGCTTATTGGTGTTGGTTTCCTTCTTCTTTTGTTGGTTAACTTCACCATGCCAAAATAGTTGACTTGTCTTTTATACAAGCCTTCCTTCCAAGTAGGGTTTATACTGAATTTAGGGCATTCTAGAGTTTGTTTGGTGATTGTATAGAAAAGTTCCTTTTGCTTTGTTCTTCTTATTTGCATACATTGCTTTGTAGGTAGTTTTTCTTTTGCATTTATAAAAGAAAATTAAAAAGAACGTATACTTGTTTTGCTGCTTTCCCCCCCTACCTCCTTCTTTGGCTTGACCTTGTTGGACAAGGTACTGAGCAGCCTTTGTTTCTAGGTTTATATTGATTCTTGGGACTTCTTGACCTTTGTTTATGTCAGTCTTATTGTTCAGTCTCTTCATTCCAAATTTGTTGGCTTCTTTACCTTTGTAAGCCTTCTTTTCAAGAGAGGTTGATATCTAACTTTAGGGAAACCTAGGGTTTGTTTGTGGGGTGTAGAGTAGTTGTCTATTTTCTTTACTTTCAGTACTTGCTTGCATTAGTTGATAGGCTGGTTTTTCTTTTGCATTTATAAAAGAAAAAGACAAAAACACATGTTTGCTTTATATGCATGTAGATTAGGTTTTTAGTCTAGATTGCATAGCATATCATTGTTTTTGAAAAAAAAATATATAAAAAGAATTTGTTCTTTTGTGGCTTTCAAGTTTTCTATTTGAAAAATAAAGAGAATAGTTTTTGCTTTTTGCATTTCATATCTCTTTTCTTAGTCATTTTGTTTCAACTTTGAGTCAAAACACCTTGTAAGTTTCATGCCATTTACCCTTTGACTAAAAACAACCCTTAAAATAAATGATATAATTTAAAAATTATTAGTAAGTTTTATTTTATAGGCTCATACACCAACTAGCTCAGGCTAGATTTGTGGATTAGGGAGTTTCAACTCTCCACAAGTGTTTAAATTTTAGACGTAGTTGTCCAATCACTAGGTAAACCTTTTTCTATGTGGATTGTATCTGGGAAGCTCCTCTCAAATGAGATTTAAGCACGAGGCCGCATGGAGACTTGGACTAAGGAGATAACCCTCTGATTCCTTGTTAAAACGTAAACCAAGGTTTTTACGCATCTGGGGATTCTGTCTTAGATAGGGTTTCGGGCTTTGCTACCCTACCCATGTGTATGAATCAGGCCTGTGAATGTCACTCAATACTATCAATATAGTTAAGGTAGTCTTTAGTCTCTTTGACATCTAGGGTTCATACACAGGTACATCGGAAGAAAATTTCTGGTTGACCTTGGACGGGCTTGTAAGGTAACCTCGGTAGAAGGTGTGGGAGGGCGGTGGGTGATTCCTCTGCTTGTGCCTAAGAACATCTATAGGGATGCCAAGTAACTTTCTATCAGCTTTCTTCTGGAAATTATATCTTATACCTGTTTGTCTATTTGGATTTAGGAATTTTTTAGTGAGTGCTGTGTGATTTGTCTGTACTTAGTGTGCCTTTAGGTGTGTGCTTTGTAATTTTTGGTTTCCTATCAACCTCAAACTTTGTCTCCTGGTTTGAAACTATGGCTAACACCCCTTTGAACACCAACCAAGAGATCCCCATGCTGGGAACTCCTTGTACTATTCCTCTCACAGGGAATGTTGGTGTTCCCTTAATGGCCACCTTGAATCTACCTGGATTCACCCTAGGGATACCAGTGTGGTTGTTTTCCACTCAAACTGTACTGAATGCTCCTAATGCTTCTCAATTAATCTCCTTATATCGAGGGCATCAAAACACCGCTTCCTCTTCACCTGTAGTTGATTCTCCTCCTCCTTCTATCTCATGCGGTGAAAGTACTGATACTAGTGACCAGCAGTCTAAAAGGAGTAAAAGAAGGAGGAATAGGAAGAATGCACATAAGAAAGGGGGCACCTGTTCAACCTCTGTAGATCAACTTGAAATTCACCACCCAGCCTCTCTGGTTTATGCTCGGGGCACCCATCCAACCTCTGTAGGTCATGTTGGATCTAAGTCACTCAACCTATGCAAGTCAAGTTGATCTTCACCATTCAACATCTATTGATCATGATGGTGGGATTCTTCCAACCTTTTCAGGTCATGTTGGATCCAGTCACTTAGCCTCTGTGGTTCATGCTGAGGGCACTTGTTCAACCTCTATTTTTCAAGTTGAACCTCCCCATCCAACCTCTATAATTCATGTTGGATCCATCCACCTATCCTCTGCTGTTCATGCTGGGGGCACACACTCAAATGCTGCAAAGAATGTTGATCCTAACCATTCAGCCTCTATTGTTCATGCTGGTGGTGCCTGTCCAACCTCTGCAAGTCATGCTGGGGGCAGTCTCTCAGCCTCTGTGGTTCATACTGAAGTCAATCTGTCAGCCACTGTGAGTCATGTTGACACTGTTGAAAAGACTACCCATTCAAAACACAAGCCCAAGTTTCCTTGTAAGCTTTGTGAGGGAGACCACCTTACTTATAAATTCCCTTCTATCGTGGAGGTGCGAAGAGTCTGGTTTCATGGTCATCCTATTTTTGAACATTCTGAAGCTTTTCAACAACCAACCTCTCTTAGTTAGGTTGGACCCAGTCACCCAGCCTCTGGTTTTCATGCTGGGGGAAAACTCTCATCCTCTGCAGGTCATGTTGAAAGCAAACAGTCAGCCACTGCTAGCCATGTTGATACCATTGAGAAAACTGGTCGTTCGAAGTGAAAACTTAAGTTCCCTTGTAAGCTATGTGAGAGAGATAATCTTTCTCACCAGTGCCCTGCTATCGCAGAGCTGCGAAGAGTGTGGTACGAGACTCAATAATTTCCTTCTCCTGAACAACCTATAGTTTCTCAACAACCTACTCAACCTTTCGTTGATCAAGTGGTCGAACCAATATCAGATTTCATCGATCCCACTCTTCTTTTGGAGAGTGATCCTAATGTGATTGAATCAATGTCATCTTTGGTCAATCCCACTCTCCCTTTGGAGAGTGACTTTCTCAAAGCAGTTGAATCGATTCCATTGTCGATCAATCCCACTCTTCCTTTGGAGAGTGAAGTGTCTACTAGTCACATTTTCTTCACTGCCAATTCAGAACTTACTGAACAAGGGGGCACTGAACTCACTTCAGATCAAGCCCCACCAAGCTCTCATATTTCTTCCTTTGATTGGGATAGCCTAGTTGAGTCGTTCCTTCCTTCTGATGCACCTTTCCAGATAAAGGTCAAAGTTGAACCCTATATGATTTCTCGTTGTATTGTTGATTAAGGAGCCTCAGTTAGTATTTTGTCTGCTCGTTCTTGGCAAGGCATGGGATCTCCCAGCCTTGTGTCGACTGCTATTCAGTTACTGTCGTTTGATGGAAGAACTTGTGTAGCCTTGGGAATTCTTTCTCAAACACCTGTTACTTTGGGTGGGAAGACCTTCTTAGTTAACTTCATGGTGATAGAAGACCCCTTGGACTTCAATATGCTCCTTGGATGTGATTATTTCTATGCCATGCAAGCTATGGTGTCAACATTCTTTCGTGTGATGTACTTTAATCATGGTGAAGAAATTGTCACTATTGATCAGTTGGATTTTCTTGATCCATCTCCTGACCCAACTAGAGACCAGGTCTTTCCTTTATTGATTCCCAGTGTTTCTATAGACACTACCCCACCACAGGTGAACTATGTGGCCTCTTGTCCTTTGTATTCAATTGCTACTGAGAAGCAGCCTCTATTTTCATGCTTACCTTCTCGGGACTTGGTCCCAGTAGTTGACCAGGTGAGTCATCCTATACAGACTGTGGGGCCTAATATCCACTCTGTCAGTCCATTTGAAAGTTTAGACATGTGTGCTATCTCGGATGATCTCTTTCTTTTGGATGAAGTCTTCCTAGAGTCTTTGATACAGTCTGACCTTCTTTTGGATGTTGGTTCAGTTGTGACTAAGAATCACCCTGATTTTATTAGTATGCCTAATTTTCCCATGGATCGGTCTTCTTATGTTGGTCTTGTTGAGTCTTTGGACTCTCCCTTAGAACAACAAGTCAGTGATCCTGATGAGTTTGATTTTTCTTATGAATTTTTCAACTCCTGTGATATTGAGTTTGTTCCTATAGACTCTATCTCCCTTGTTGATTTTTGCTCTCCTTCTGAGGTTGATCTTACTAATTATAAACCCTCGAGCCTTGGTTCTATAGAATATTCTTCAATCGATTCTGCCTTGAATTTACCTTTTATAGAAGATAGAAAAGTCACATGTGTTTCTGCCAAAGTGACCTGCATCGAATCTTTTCTTTTGAATATGATCCTGATGTTGTTGTTTCTTGGAGACAGGATTTGTAGTTGGATTCACAACTGTTTACTGGACTCGCCTTGTTTTTCAAGTCGTAATTGCATTTGCATGTTCTCTGCTCGCGCTTATGATCCTAATGCCGGCTTCCACGCTTTTAGCTCGTTGTATAAGCCCTCATCTTTGTTCTCATCGTCGCTGAGCCTTGTATCATTTTTCCTTTGCAACTTGACACCCTTTACCTTGAGGAGATGTTCCTCGAGTGTCCTTATCTTGCTCACTTTCCTTGCATTATGCATAGGTCTGTTCCTTGCGCTTGGAACTAGTTTCGCCTGCCTATGACACTCATCTCCTCGCATTTAGAGCATTATTTCTGCTCTCCTTCAAGCTCGTTAAAAACAGTAAGGAGGCCGCGAGTTGAATTTTTCGGACTCGTTAAAACTTCACGGGAAAGATTTCAAGTTTCTTTAGGCCCAGGTCTGAATCCTCAAAATAGACTTGACTACCGAGTAAACTTGTCCATTCAGGCTCGTTAAGAATATGTGAATGGGCATCCACATTGGTGGTAGGTTATCACTTTCTCAGACCATGTGGAATAATACGAGAAAGGAACACTCTCTTTTATTCGAAATTGAGAAGAGTATTTTCAGGCATAGGTTTATCGCTTTTTCGGACCTGAGGGACTAAACTTATGGAAAAGGAACCCCCGGTATGAGCTTATTTTTTTCTTTTTCGTGCTCTGGACCAAAACATGAAAAAGATTTCAAGTGTACTTTATGTCTTTTTCATGCTCGTTAAACCCTAAAGAACAAATCATCGAGTTTATTGTTGTAAGCCCCATTTCTCGTAATCAAATGGATATTTTTGAGTGATCTTGCCTTCCTTCACACTCCTAAAACTCAGGCTATATGCTGCTTTTGAAGGAGCGTTGGGTAGGTGGTAATTTAACCTTTTTCGGACCTTCCTGACTAAGTACGAAAAAGGTGCGCCTTTTCTTCTTTGGAAGTTAAGAGTTCTTCTTTGGTATGTTTTATACTTTTCCGTCCTCAGGAGACTAAATTGTATGAAAAAGCACCCCCTTGGAGTCTTCTTTGGAGTATTCAGACTCTCTAAACTATGAAAACACCATCGAGCATGTACTAGTTCAGGCTCGTAAAATCCACTAATCAGTGCTTTATCAAGCATTCTTCTTTCTTTTCTTCGAGCTTGCCAAAAATGAAGATGGTCTCGAGTTTTCTTTCTTGGACTCATTAAACCTTTACAAGAAAGAGGGAAAGGGAAGTTCATTCACATGTTTTTTACATCATGGCACCAAGTCTTTTTTCCTTGAACAAAGCACCAGTTTTGAGTCTATCAACAGTTGGGTCCTAGTATTTTGACCTTATCCTGATTCAGAGTTTTTACTCCTCTAGTTGGTCTATTTTCCAATTATATGGGGAATCTGTCAATGTCTCCTACATTGCAAATTTGCGTCATTGGTTATTTTGTGTCAAAATCTACCTAAGTCACTTTTGTGTCATGCTCATTGTTCAAGGATTAAACCTTGGTCAACCATTCTACAGTTGCCTTGACCTTTTGTGTCGGCCATTCCCTGGTATCAGTTCATTACATTATGTCTTTGGTGTTTCTTGTCGTGAAATTTAGTACGAATTCCAGATCCAATTACTCTTTGACTTACCTCGTGTTGGATGATGAAGGATGCCTTAATGCCTTCCTTCCAATGGATCTCTTCCTATCAACTGTAACACATCTTGCTCTAGGAATGAGATTTAGAGTTTTATGACAGTACCTTAGGGATTGTAGTCATCAGTGGCAATTTCCCTCGCTATTGGGTAGTGGGAATACCTTAATGTCTCCTACTCGATGGATTCTTCAAGTGTTCGACTTCAAGTCCTTGTAATCACACTTGTTAGAATGTACTAGGTACCTTGGGAACCATTTTCATTAATGGTGGTTTCCCTCACATTTGTTAATGGTTTTCATTATTGACCGGTAATCAAATGGTTTCCTCCATGTTCGAATTCAACGCCTTTTATTCGCGTGGTTAGGATTCATACCTTTTGGGCAGTTTGGATTGAAGACCTTGGGCTGACAGTAGCATTATCGTTTTTTCTATTTCCCAAGTTGCGCAATACCTTGTTACATTTTATATGACATTTTGCTGAGACATAGATCCACCTTATATTTTTGTGGCTATGATCGATTGTTGAGCATGGATCCACCTTGTTCATTTGTGGCCATGGCTCCTTTAGATTTGATATGGCGTCATTTTGCATATTGAGCAACCATGATAGTTTCATCAGTTATACATATGTTGGATCTGCCTTATATCTTTATGGCGATGTTTTGTATATGGACTTCGATGTCCCAAAGATCAGTTTTTCTGACATTTATCTCTCTTACAGGGACCTTTGTTCGAGCCTTTTGATCTTGGATTCTCTTCTCTCTCCATACTCAGCTGTTTCCTTTATAATGTATTTCAGCTATCATCTTCCCCTCTAACCTCACACATTAGGGGTCATCTGTTATAGCTCAAAGTGACACATCTCTGCCTATGACCAGTTTCCCTTGATTCCATCACATGTCGACACTTCCATGATGACACTTCATGAAAATCACTGAAAAAACACCTAACTTGGAGGACCTTTATATTGAGTTTTGTAACTCTTTTTGACCTCATCTCTACACTGTTAGAAAGATATTTCTATTAGATAAAACTTTCTAGAAGACACCAAAGTCTGAAAATGCCTAGAAATACCCTAAAAATAAGTTTTTGTGTGTACACGACTTGCTCTCTATAATACCCATGTATACCTCTTAAAAATGTCAAAAAACACGTATTTTGAATTTCAAATAGTTTGGGTAGTTATGCAACTGACTCCTTCAGTTGTAACTACTTTTCCTTCACCCTTAACTCTTACTTAAGTATATAAACAGAGGTAGGGAGGTCCATGAGAGGAGACTTGAATCTTTGCATTGTTATGCTGGAGGATTTGGAGCTCTCTTTGCCCACACCTTTGCCCTGGTGATCATCCCCTTGTGTTGCAAAGCTTGGAGGCTGAGTTCTTTGGAGAAGAGAAGTAGTAGAACTAGATCAAGGTTTTGTGAGGTGTCGAACTTGAAGAGAAGGTATACTTGTACTTGTTTTCAAGATTAATAAAGATGTGATGTCCTTCTTCTTCCCAAATCATTGTTTAATGTGTGATTGAATATTTGTTTATGATCATATGATGATGTTAGTCAGAACAACATTTCATGTTTATTTGATTATCATTGCTTTATATGTGGCCATATTGGTTTGAGGAAGGTATAATTCGTTTTGTAGGTCTCTTGGAGCAAGAGGATCAAGAAGAGGATTGAAGGGATGCTTGGATCAACCTTCATTTGGCTAAGGTATGAACCATTCCAATCTCTGAATATTGCTTGTATATACTTGCAAAACCATTTGCATCCACATTTCAACCCCAGTATGTTGCTGGCCTCTTAAACCCTAGCCATAAGACACTTTCCTTTACAATAGTAGGCATGTTTAAGGATTCATCCCTTATGGGGATTTTTCCCTCTACTCCTCCTAGCACAGATACCGTGACAGTACATATGATCGCCTCATTTGATATTGAGCCCCACGGCACAAATGTTGTTGAGTCCACCTTTTTGAGCCTACATGAAGCTATGTATGACACCATTCAAACTTGCTCTAATGATCACACTAATGACATTCATTTAGTGGCTTCGGATCCTTACCATTTACTGTACTGCTTAACACCTTCTCTTCCGATTCTAGACTATCTCTCCATGACTTTTCCTTTCAATGAGTCCATTATAGAGATACTGAATACGGATGAGCCCATTTGGGAGAAACACCATCATAGATCCATGTTCCTCCCCAATACTAGTTCGGGCAGCCATGATTTTGCATCCTTGTTTCCTACTGATATTGTCAATGTTCCGCAAAGTCCTATATTGTTGCAAGATACCGATTCTGAAGGAAACCTTTGAAACATTACTCAAATGAACCCAATTGACATATCAACCAAGATTGATGTTATTGAGCATGTTCATGTTCGGTGGAACTACTCCACAGATGAATTTGAAGCATATACGACACTTTTTTAAGGAATTTCGTGATATTTTTTCCTGGTCCTATGAAGAGATGCTAGGGATTGACTCTTCCATTGTGGTCCACGAGATTAAAAATTATCCCACGGCCAAACCTGTCAGGCGAAAACTTAGGCAATTCCATCGTAGGAAGGCCGTAGCTATTAAAGCTAAGATTGAAAAACTTCTGAAAGGTGGTTTTATTTATCCTGTACCTTTGACGGAATGGGTATCAAATGTTGTCCCTATTAGTAAAAAGCAGGGCACCATTAGAGTCTGTATCGACTCTAGGGATTTAAATAAAGCTTGTCCCAAGGACAACTTTCCTACCTTGCACATCGATCAAATTATCGACAACTATGCTAGAAGTGTCATCTTTTCATTCATGGATGGCTTCTCCGGCTACAATCATATTGAGATATTTCCTGCTTATCAGCATAAGACGACATTCATTTTCCCATGGGGAACCTTTTCATATAAGAAGTTACCTTTCAGATTGAAAAATGCTAGCGCCACGTTCCAGCATGCGATGTCCTATGTGTTTCACGACATTAAACATATTGTTGAACTGTACCTTGATGACCTCCCTGCTCATTCATAGCGACGAGAGGACCATCCTGGTCATATTAGAGACATATTCTTGTGATGTTGTCAGTATAATATATGGCTCAATACACATAAATGTGTTTTTTGCATTGATATAGGACGTCTGCTTGGATTTGTGGTATACAAAGATGGCATCCGGATCGATCCTTTGAAGATTTCCACGATCATTAATCTACCAGCCCCAACCAACATCCTTGAACTCCAAAGTTTGCAGGGGAAGGAAAAATTTCTCCACCATTTCGTGTGCAATTTCACTAAGAAAATGCACGGTTATATGTGTCTCCTCAAGAAGAACACTCCATTCTTTTGGAATGACCAGGCCCAACACGCCTTTGATAGTCTTAAGCACACTCTAAATCATTCACCTGTGATACACACCCCAAACTATTCAAAGGATTTTATCTTGTATATTGCTGCCTCCGCTACTACCATTGCCATGATTTTAGTGTAGGACAATCTCCATGGTCAGAATCATGTGATTTATTACGCTAGTAAGAATCTTATTGATTCTAAAACCTATTATTCACATGTGGAGAAGATAGATTTGGCCATAGTCATTGCTATGCAAAAAATTCGTCACTACATTCTGCTTCTCACTACCACCGTATTGGTAGACCAAAACCTAATGTACTACATTCTCACTCATTAGGTACTTGGGGGCAAGCAATCCCGTTGGATCGTCATCCTTCAGGAGTTCGATCTCAAGTTTTCCAAGGATACATCAAAGAAAACCTTGGTTTTTGCCGAGCTTATATGTGACCTTCCTTGTGCTACCATAGAACCTGAGCCCAGTG
Organism: Pseudotsuga menziesii; assembly: GCA_001517045.1. Taxonomy (NCBI): domain Eukaryota; kingdom Viridiplantae; phylum Streptophyta; class Pinopsida; order Pinales; family Pinaceae; genus Pseudotsuga; species Pseudotsuga menziesii. The sequence continues at coordinate 29,404 of LPNX011119543.1, read as the reverse complement.
ATTCATTTCTGGATGAATTCTTGTTCCTAATTAGCACTACTGATCCTTGGTATGGAGATTTGTTGATTTATCTCCAGACCCAGCGTTTCCAGTTGCATCTATCTTGTGATGATCGTCGCCGCATCCCTCACCACGTGAAGTACTACCTTATCTTGAATGATACCTTGTATAGACGTGGGATTGACTCCATTCTCTGGAAATGCTTCACTCATGAGGAGGCTGAACACATGATAAATGATTGCCACTCTAGAGCATGTGGCGGTCATTTATCTGGGATGGCTACAGCCCATAAAATCCTTCATGTTGGCTATTTTTGGTCTTATGTCTTCAAAGACTATCATGAGGCTATTAAGAAATGCCCACCATGCCAACATTTTTATCCCAAAAACCGCACCCATCCTGCTCCGATTCACCTCGTCATTGCCATTGGCCCTTTTTCCAAATGGAGGATTGACTTCATGCATTGTAAACCTACCTCAGCTAAGGGGCATGGTTACATCATCATAGTCATGGATTATTTTACAAAATGGGCTAAGGTCATGCCTACATATGCAGAAGATGGTAAGACTGTCGCTCTCTTCTTGTTCAATCATAACATAGCTAGATTTGGAGTTTCGCAGTCCATCATCATTGATCACAGATCCCATTTCCGTAATCAAATGATGGAGGAATTGAGTGCCAAGCTAGGTTTTCACCATGAAAACTCTACGCCGTATAATCTGCAAGCTAATGGTCAGGTAGAGACCACTAACAAAGTATTGAAAAGTATGCTTCCTCGGATGGTTGGAGATCATAAATCCAATTGCCATCTCATTCTTTTTTTCTCTCTTTGGTCTTATCGGACTTCCATGAAAACAGCTACTGGTTTCACACCATTCCAGCTTGTCTATGGACTTGAAGCAGTATTTCCTATCCAATGTCAGATTCCATATTTACAACTCACCGTCGAACTTCTCCCAGAAACTTCCACAAAGGAAGAAAGATTTTTGTACTTGAATAACCTTGATGAAACTTGTAGAGATGTTGCCTTGGCTAATGAGGCACATAAGAAACGCGTCAAGGCACAGTACGATAAATCCGTCTAGCCTTGCGTTTTCAACGAGGGTGACCTAGTTTTGACTTATGACCAAAGATATGACAAGCTAGGAAAGGTTAAGTTCGAGTCTATGTGGTATGGACCTTTCGTTATTTCCAAGGTGTTAGAGAAAGGAGCATATTAGTTGGTAGATTATGATGGAATCCCTTTGGGGCAACCTCGCAATGGGTTGTACCTGAAAAGGTACTATTCCTTGGTATTCTTGGATGGTATCTTGTATATATGTATATTGATTGACTTTAAGTGTGTTTTCAGTATTTTCAAGATGGTTTTGAGTTTTGGTGTCTGCATCTATTTATACCATGTTTTGGTCATGTAGATGGCTTTCTATGGCTTTGCTTATGGTGCTTACCACCACACCTTGAATCTAGCCTCGACTGCTTGGGTTCTCTATTCCCCTACTGAATATTTGGTCAGTTCAGGAGCGGTTTGCTTAGGTCCTGCTGCTAATAACATCACCGAGTATGAAGCGGTCATCGGTCTTCTAACTAAAGCTGCCTCACAGGATATCCGTGATCTAGTAGTTTTGATGGACTCTCAGCTCGTGGTTTTTCATTTAAACCATGTATACACCATTAGGAACCTGGTGCTCCTCCGCCTCTTTCGGAGGGTATGTTGTTAGAAATATCATTTGGAACCATTACATATAGGCATACCCCTAGGGAACATAATGTAGTTGCTGATTCATTAGCTAATTACATCCTAGATTGGCATATTTCCCATTCATGACATTAATCAAACATGGTACATTGTAAATAAACATTTAAAGACACATAGAACTCATAGAAAATGCATTTATCCATTTTAAATGTATAAACATCATGTAAAAGTTTGTATATATATATATATACAAAAACTGTTACAAAAATAGGTCCCAAGACCTCATCTGAAGCACGTAGGATTTCAGGAAAAATAATCATACAAAATCCTGAAGCTATCAGCTTTCAGTATACATGTCTCATCCACTAGTGGTGCTCGTGATAGCACATCATTGATCAAGCCACCCTGCATAGTAGCCTGCTGAATCGGCCTGGTACTCCCACCATAGATCTATGATATCTATTCAAGAGATCATCTATATCAGCATCTGGGATGTCCAAAGTAAACCTCTCAAGGTTCTCCTCCAGCTCCCCGGTGATATCATCACCTTGTGGCATGAAGCGGTCCCCGACTCACCTTTCTAATGGAGATGCTCCTCAAGGCCTCGCTGCTCCAACATCTGCATGAAGACAAATAGGTCTCGTCACTTATCATAAAAAATATAAAACATAAAAAACATAAAAACATTTTCCATCTTTAGGGTTTCTTGTTTCTTACCAATGTCTCCCCACTTCCTTCCAGAAAGGACTGGTAGGCCAGGATCACCTATAAAATTTGTGCCCACATAGGAATAGTCCTCGACAATGAGCATTTGATCCCATTGCCATCTAAAGAACACATCACCAAACTTCACTCTGCCCCTACTCGCTCTTGTATGAGCCATGATCTGGACCCACCTCAGCCTGTGGGGGTCTCATGCTCTCAGACTCCAAAAAGTCACCCGGGGCATCATCTGGGGGACCCGCTCAAAGAAGAAACAAGCTAAGATGGAAACAAAGTTGAACTGCTTCAGCTCTCCCTGCCGACATTTAGTGAGCTGATCCTTGAAGATTGGAAGCAATGCTTCCGCCTAGTTGAACACCATAGGTGTCATTGCCTCTAGGGAATACAACATATGTGCCCTGGAATCCTGATGTACACCCTAGCTCCCTACCACCCTCTGCATGGTGAATAGAACAATCCATAGAACATTGCCTGTCACTACCCTAATGGGGATTTTCTTCCACAATGTACCTGTACCTGGCACACAATGTCAATCTATGAGCTCTCTAGTGGTAGTGTCCCCGCCATGGGAACCTGTCAGTGAGATAGGGGCACCCCATCTTGATAGGCTAGTCAGGAAGTAGATGTCCTCTACTTCCACTGTAAGTATATGCGCCCCCATTCTCAGTATGTGTTCTAGTATCCTCTCGTGGGACACCATGCTCAGTGTTTGAAAGAACTTTAGAAGCCCACAGTTCTAGAGTGCAGCAATAAAAACCGGATTCCTTTCAGCAGTGACATCCTCGTCATCATGTGTTCTTTCCATTCATATCACCATATTTTGGAAGCCTACCTCAGCTAAGGGGCATGGTTACATCATTGTAGTCATGGATTATTTTACAAAATGGGCTAAGGTCATGCCTACATATGTAGAAGATGGTAAGACTGTCGCTCTCTTCTTGTTCACTCATATCATAGCTAGGTTTGGAGTTCTGTAGTCCATCGTCACGATCACGAATCCCATTTCCATAATCAAATGATGGAGGAATTGAGTTCCAAGCTAGGTTTTCGCCATGAAAACTATACGCTGTATAATCTGCAAGCTAATGGTCATGTAGAGACCACTAACAAAGTATTGAAAAGTATGCTTCCTCGGATGGTTGGAGATAATAAATCCAATTGCCATCTCGTTCTTTTCTATGCTCTTTGGGCTTATTGGACTTCCATGAAAACAGCTACTGGTTTCACGCCATTCTAGCTTGTTAATGGACTTGAGGCAGTCTTTCCTATCCAATGTCAGATTCCATCTTTACAACTCGCCATCGAACTTCTCCCAGACACTTCCGCAAAGGAAGCGAGATTTTTGTACTTGAATAACATTGATGAAACTTATAGAGATGCTACCTTAGCTAATGAGGCACATAAGAAATGCATCAAGGCACAATACGATAAATCCGTCCAGCCTCGTGTTTTCAAAGAGGGTGACCTAGTTTTGACTTATGACCAAAGATATGACAAGCTCGGAAAGGGTAAGTTCGAGTCTATGTGGTATGGACCTTTCGTTATTTCCAAGGTGTTAGAGAAAGGAGCCTATGAGTTGGTAGATTATGATGGAATCCCTTTGGGGAAACCTTGCAATGGGTTGTACCTGAAAAGGTACTTTGCCTAGGTCTTCTTGGATGGTATCTTGTATATATGTATATTGATTGACTTTCAGTGTGCTTTCAGTATTTTTAAGATGGTTTTGAGTTTTGGTGTCTGCATCTATTTATACCATGTTTTGGTCATGCAGATGGCTTTCTACGGCTTCGCTAATGGTGTTTACTGCCACACCTTCAATCTAGCCTCAACTGCTCGGATTCGCTATTCCCCTATAGAATATTTGATCAGTTCAGGACCAGTTTGCTTAGGTCCTGCTATAACATCACCAAGTATGAAGCAGTCATCGGTCTTCTGACTGAAGCTGCCTCCCAGGATATCCGTGATCTATTAGTTTTGATGGACTCTTAGCTCGTGGTTTGTCATTTAAACCATGTCTACATCATTAGGAACCCGGTGCTCCTCTGCCTCTTTCGGAGGGTACGTTTGTTAGAAATATCATTTGGAACCATTACATATAGGCATACCCCTAGGGAACATAATATAGTTGCTGATTCATTGGCTAATTACATCCTAGATTGGCATATTGCCCATTCATGACATTAATCAAACATGATACATTGTAAATAAATATTTAAAGACACATACAACTCATAGAAAATGCATTTATCCATTTTAAATGTATAAACATCATGTAAAAGTCTCTGTGTGTGTGTGTGTGTATATATATATATATATATATATATATATATATATATATATATATATATATATATGAAAAATGTTACAAAAATAGGCCACGAGACCTCATCTGAAGCATGTAGGATTTTAGGAAAAATCATCATACAAAATCCTGAAGCTATCAGCTTTCAGTATACATGTCTCATCCACTAGTGGTGCCTGTGATAGTACATCATTGCTTGAGCCACCCTGCGTAGTAGCCTACTGAATCGGCCTGGTACTCCCACCATATATCTCTGATATCTAGTCAAGAGATCATCTATATCAGCATCTAGAATGTCTAGAGTCAACCTCTCAAGGTTCTCCTCCAGCTCCTCAGTGATACCATCACCCTGTGGCACGAAGCGGGCCCTGACTCACCTTTCTAATGGAGATGCTCCTCTAGGACTCACTGCTCCAACATCTGCATGAAGACAAACAGGTCTCGTCACTCATAAAAAATATAAAACATAAAAACATTTTCCATATTTAGGGTTTCTTGTTTCTTACCAATGTCTCCCCACTGCCTTCCAGGCAGGAGTGGTAGGTCAGGATCACCTGTAAAAGTTGTGCCTGCATAGGAATAGTCCTCGACCATGAGCTTCTAATCCCATTGCCATCTAAAGAACGCATCACCAAGCTTCACTTTGCCCCTACCCACTCCTGTGCGAGCCATGATTTGGACCCACCTCAACATGTGGGGGTCCTGTTCTCTCAGACTCCAAAAAGTCACCTGGGGCCTCATCTGGGGGACCCGCTCAAAGAAGAAACAAGCTAAGATGGAACCAAATCTGAACTAATTCATCTCTCCCTGTCGACATTTAGTCAGCTGATCCTTGAATATTGGAAGCAATGCTTCTGCCCAGTTGAACACCATAGGTGTCATTGCCTCTAGGGCATACAACATATGTGCCCTGGAATCCTGATGTACACCCTGGCTCCTTGCCACCCTCAGCATGGTGAACAGAACAATCTATAGAGACCTTCCTGTCACTACCCTAATGGGGATTTTCTTCCCCGATGTACCTATACTTAACACACAATGTTGATCTATGAGCTCTCTGGTGGTAATTTCCCTGCCATGGGAACCTGTCAGTGAGATAGGGGCACCCCGTCTCAATAGGCTAGTCAGGAATTAGATGTGCTCTACTTCCACTATAATTAAATGTGCCCCCATTCTAAGTATGTGTTCCAGTAGTCTCTTGTGGGACACCATGCTCGGTGTCCGAAAGAACTTTAGAAGCCCACAGTTCCAGTGTGTGGAAATACAAACCGGATTCCTTTCAGCAGTAGCATCCTTGTCATCATGTGTTCTTTCCATCCATATCACCATATTTTGGAAGCCTAGACCTGCCAAAAACAACAATGGTATACATCAATATCATCCTTGAGTCATTACAAATCAAAAGAATGAGTAAATTTTGTATATATCATTGGTTTAATTTCTCCATGGCCAGCATCGCCTGTGCCCCATTGGAGACAGGCGGTGGCACCACTTGTCGACCATATTCTTGGTGCGGTTCTTGGGTGGTACCACCTATCCCTCAAGCGGTAGCCATGGTGCCCACAAATTGGATTTTAGGGCTTCCCAAATAGGCCTAAAACCCCACCGAATCCCAAAATAAAAACTATGAAATGAATGATGAAGGTCTTAGCTATTACCTGCAACTGATGAGACTGAAAACAGACGGTGGAAACTCCCGGTATCAGCTGTGGAAGATCTAGCTAAAAAATTCTCCAAGTTCTCTCTGGTAGAAGTAAATAGTTAAATGTTTGAGTTTTTACTATTTACTTGCCTTATATAGACATTTTTTGGGTCTAACTTAGTATAGTTTTGATATTACATAATGTTATGGTCAAAATCTATTTTTCATAATCCCTTAATGTTGATTTTGGATGCATTTAACACTTGTTTATGAGTCATCTGTAGGTTGACTTTAGTAAAATATTTGGAAAGTTTGTTTATGGATTTTTTGTACTTTCACAAAACAGAAAGGGTCATTGAGCGTTTATTACAACACTTTGTCACGCTTGTTAAAATCTAGTATCAAAGTTCTGATTCTAGTTCATGTTTCTTTCCACGCTCGTAAAATATGATATTGTGTAACGAAATGTTATGGAGTCTTATTTTCACATCTTCTTTCAGACTCCTTAAACATGAAATGATAGTCGAGTCCGTTTCTGAATCTTTCTAGGCTTGTAAAAATTTACATTATGTAAAGAAACTTCATGGAGTTCTCTTTAAACCCTTTTCAGACTCCCTAAATATGAAAAGATTGTCGAGCGATCTTGTCTTCTTCACGTTCGTTAAAGTATTTGAAGAGTCGTTTTTCCGACAGTAGGTTATCTCTTTCTCGGTTTAGACAGTGCCATTTACGAGAAAGGATCACTTCAGCCAATCATGACTGGAAGAGTTCTCTAAGGTATGATTTTATACTTTTTCGGGCCTTAGAGACTAAATCATACGAAAAAGGACCCCCATGGAGTCTTCTTCCGTATTCGTTCAGACTCTCTAAACATGAACGATACCGAGTTTTCTTTTAGTGGGCTCGTTAAATTAAACATTGAGAGACCCTTTTTGGGAATGAACACATCCTCTCTTAGGTTCATAAAACATATGATACTGGACTTGTATTATGAAAAATTCTATCGAGTGTTTGTTAGCCTCTTTGAACTCGTAAAACCAAAAAGTGGCACTCATCGATCATGATGGGGGAAATGGGAAAGGGAATCATTTTGTAAATAATGGCAGTTGTTTTTTCATTACCTTTAAACATGGCACTTGTCTGCATAATCATGTCAGTTAATTGGGTATTCAATTGATCTCCATGACGATCCACTTTCATGAGTCATGCCAATCCTTTGAGTCTTTCAAAACAATGCATTTTCCATTGTCGCATTATGTATCTGTCCTGTCTAGTCATGCTGCCAAGTCATTTTGTCATGCCGCCTGATGTTCAAAGGGAATATGAATAAGTCTTACCTCTGCAGTATACATAGCCTTTGTGTCAGTATCTTTCAGTCACTCATATGGTTACTATGTTCACATCATTCCAGAACTATGTTTCGAGTTTCGTGTCGTCGATGTGGGACTCATCATGGCCCTCCTTTGACGAGACTATTCCCATCGACATCAGCTCATCATCTTGGAAATAATCCTAGAAACAATATTTAGTAACTTGAGATCTATATGCCTTAATGACATATTCTCTTGCTCTTTACATAGGTTGACATCATTGACCTTTGATCGATAGAATTGATTGGTGTTCGACATCAGGACATCTATTCACACTCAGTAGATTGTACTAGAGTACCTTAGGGATCATTGACATTAATGTTGTTCTCCCTCGCACTTGTTAACGGTTCACATCATTGGCCGGTAATCAAGTGTTTTCTACCATGTTCGAATTCAGATCATTGTAATCACATGGATAGAATCATACTTTGTGGAAGATGAGATGAAGACCCTGAGCATTTGTTTAAAAGCACTCATTGCTTTTTCCCCAGGTTGCGATGGAATTTTGTATATCTAGCATGGACCCACATTTGTATGGTCATGGCTATGCTAAAATTTGTGTCTATATGACATAGATATACATTGTATGTCTGGTAGCTATGTCCAAGTTTGAGTCCTCTATCACATGGATCTACACTGTATTCTAGTAGCCACGCTTGTTTATTCCACTCATGGATCTGCCTTGTATTGGTTTGCAGCTATGAGTTTGGTTACTTGTGTCTATGAGTCAACATACTAATGTAATATAGATGCCTACTTGATTGCATGATCTGATCAAGCCAACATTTTCATCTCCTGGCAACGACTTGTTCTCAAATCTCTCATTTATCGTATCACTCTAAGACTCATGAATTGGGGGGCATCTTGTTATACCAAAATCCTATCACCATCATGTGATAAGACCTTTGACATACCTACTTACCTTGAATCCCATCCTTTGGAGTGAAGACTAAATGGTTTCTTATGATTCTGTCATACAAATTCCTAGCACCACTCATCCTCCTTTGTCCAGGAGCGGTACCCCTGCTCGGACCGCTTTTCATCGGTTTTCCACAAGTGATGCCACCGCCTGTTACCCTTGGTCCATAGGCGGTTATTACTAGAATCACTCTGTCATAGAAGGAGAAGTGTAGTACCCTGGATAAAAAGGGAAAAAGAGAAGCTTCTCAAGGCTTCTAGATGATAAGCCTTGAGATATCCCTTATCCCTACTACTGTGGGTTTATTGAGCTCGAGATCCCTCATCCTAGGATCTTAGAGGCCACCTCACCCACTAATTTCTCAACCATATCTATCCATTAAATACCTATAAATATGAGCTCATAGCCATGGTTTAGGAGAGAACATTGAAGGTATTGTTATGCTGTTGGACTGATTCTTGGCCCAAAACCATTTGGAGAGAGCATAGAGAGCTAGAGTCGAAGCTTTTGGGGATGAAGAGCTGGTTTCATGGAGATGCATGTCAACACTGAGGCTTGGTTGTAAAATTCTTCATATTTATAATGCAAGTTGGTTTTCTGTCCCATATATATTATTGATGTTTGATTTTAGATATATATTGCTAGATTCCTTAGTCACTAGCATAGATTAGTAGATCATATTCTGGTTGCTTTGATCTATTTTGTGTTGAACTCTTTTGCAGGTACATAGGTGAACTATCAAAGCCTTGTATTCTAGATATCTACAACATCTAGGGGGAGTTATCAACCTTTGTGATCTATTTGTTCTGGATCTGAACCATTCAAACCAGCAGAACACCTTGCTGTCTGTAGGAGGTGAGATATTCCAATCAACAAACTTCTACGGGACCATAGAGGGTCGATTACATACTGCTCATCAGTTACAGGTCATGATCAGCCATAAAAAATGGTTACAAGTTGTGAAGGACTGATGTAAGGCATTATCGACTTGAATTACAAAATATTCCTTCATACACGCGTTATCCATAGGCGTACGACGTCTTTAGCAGCCACGATATTTCAGTCCTATCACTTTATGAGTGCTACCCTCTTACATGCCTGCAAGCTTGCCTTTCCTATTTTGCACATATTCTCTATCCTTCTTTATTGATTCTTTCACTTCTTTTGTGACCTTCTCTCCTTGTTGCATGCACTTTTTCTTCTTGGCTTGTGCGCCAGATTCTTCCTTGTCTACTTTTCCTGGCCCAATAGGACTCCAACACTCACATGTGGCTCATCTTGAGCCAATAAGAAAAAATGGAATTCTTCTCAAAATTTCATGTTCCAAAAGTTAGCTTCCCTCAATATCTTATGTTTCAGGGGTAGTATCAAGCTATGTGGGAGGACTAACCTTGTCTTGAAGTTCCTTCACCATCTATGGCACCTTAACAACTTCCTCGATTACTTATTCTACCTGTGCGACCAACTGCTCCACTCTATCCGAACTGATATGTTCTAATGGGCCTGCCTCCACTGATTGCATAATAGTTTCAAGTTTCTACTGCAGTGGCTAAACAAGGACAATGATATGTGTTTCTTATGACTAGTGCATCTCAACTATCGCTTCCCCTTCCCATTATTGGTCACGAAGAGCCTGGACTTCCTACTGCAGTTTCTTGATCTCAGTCATATTGAACACTTTCTCTTGGAATGGAAACTTCTTCATCTGTACCTTTACTGCAACGATTTTCTCCTCATCTTTTATGATGTTCTCCATATACTTTCTATAGTTGCATCCTCCAAAAGCACTTCCCATATCATGGAAATGGATTCTATCTCCTTAGCGCAAATTATTTCACCCTCACTAATTTTTCCAGTGGCCTCAGACGCTTCCCTTCTTCAATCCTCGAGCACCTCAAGAGGTGTGCTTGGTACCTCTCTTTCTTCAAACTCCTCAACCTGCTTCTTCAGTTCGGTTGTGATCTATGCAAGCCAGGAAACATTAGCTACTGAATCCTCATCTTCTTGTCCCACGTCAGGGAGGAATTCTGTAATCACGCTCTTGATGGTCTCAACTAATGCGACACGGATTTGTTCACGTTCCATAAGTTTGTTTTCCTTCACTACAAGGAGGACATTGTGCCCTTTTATTTCTCACTCTTTTTCCTTAAGGATGGCCTTGTGCATCTTCTCCTTCCTTTGCTGTTTTTTTTCTAATAGGAAACAACATTTTCCCGCAGTCGTATTTTGTACACGGCTGCTTGCTGAATTTCATAGACTTCACTCAAGGGTAGTGTGGAGAATTCAATCTGTAGAGTGCTATTATCATCAACTGTACTTGTCTCTGTTTCTGTCTCCAATGCACACCTCAGAATCTTTACTTTTATTGGTAGCACTAACTCTAGTGTGACTAATGGAACATTGGAACCATCACCATATGTCTCAGCCTCCACAGTTGATTTGACCTCATTAATGGCTTCTATCAATTTATTTAAGTGGCTCCCAACTTGGCCATCAATTTTTACATGCTATGGCTTCAAAGTGGAAAGGTTGTCTTATGCGACCTTAGTGACAACATTTGCAAGCTCGTGCACATAATATTTAGTCAAAGTGATTGTGTTAGCCTCTTTGTCGGCTTTCCTCTTCTTGCACTGTGACCCGTGCCCCTGTTGTTGCATTTGTGCTTGGTTTTGGACATTGTTCGGACTAGTCATGCACTCTGAATTACTATGATCAGAGAAACCATTGCCACTAGGATTATCCTATTCTTCCTCTTCTTGTGACTGGTGACCTTGACCATCACCTCTGTCATTCCCTTGGCCAATTCTGGCATCACCGCTTGTACCATCATTTACATATTAGTTAGCTGGTGGGTCTTCTTGGTTCTGTTATTTAGGAAGTGACTCTGCAAGTGGCCTGTGCCATTCCTTGGGGGAGTATTTAACAATGGTGTCCACATCCTCATCCGTGACCATGAATCCAGTGTGGTGTACTTGTTTTGATGGATCATTTTTTGTTCCAAAATCATATTATGCATGCTAGATTGAAAATTTATGAAGGCCCATACATGTGTATTATCATGCATCGGATTTTGTGGGTTTTCCTGACAACGTCACACAACACCTCATCGTGCAGAAAAAAATCGACGTTATTTTCTTCCTGGAGGTCGCTATTCTTGTTTCTTTCCCATAATTTTTGATACTTTATGCCCTGGAAAAGTAGTGGGACATATACTTGTTAGTATTCCATCAGGTTGGACCACAGAGTGAATGATTACAGAATGAGCATCTAGGAGTAGTGAAACTTGTGATTACCCTCTTGTTGTGCTTGTTTCACATCATCTATCAATTCATTGAGCAAAAACTGTTACCAGTTGAAAATAACTCCATGTCCATACAGTTTTGTAGGTTCTACTACTCTAGCAGTGCATTCAATCTAATTCATCTTGTGCAACAGTTTACAAGAGAGGAGCTTTGCAGTGAACTGCATTATGTTTTCCTCAACGGGGTCAATAAAAAATATCCTCCCCACACATTAAAGGCTATACTTCTTCTATATCTTGGCAGTGTCTTTTCTATTCAAATATGGCATCGGGTCTTTCCCTTACTTTGGAAAATTAGTGATGGAAGAAATAAGCTCGATGTCAACCGGGTATTGATGATCGAGCTATAAGAACCCTCTGTAGAAACATACCAAAAATTGTTTCACGTATGTATTCACCTGTAGACTATGGTCAAATGCGACGTGAACAACAAGTCCATCAGTCCTGCGTTGGCAATGCCATTATCCCACTGCATCGGTACTAAGAAATGTGCCTGAGTAGGTCTGACTTTGGTAGTTATGTAGTTTCTTATCTCCAATCCAATCTGCAAGTGAGTGTCGACATATTGAAATGTCAAGTTGGAGGTATTTGGTATAATATTCTTTAGTAGGGTTACCTTATTAGGGACCTGGGGTGAAACTAACACTATGGATGCTTTCTTACGAAGCGTCACCTCCTCTTCTTCAGCTCTCCTCAGCCAATCATAGTGTGGGAAGTCCTCCTCTTCTCTTCTAGCATCCACATATGTAGGTGGTGGTGAGTCCTCTTCCATGAGGTCTTCTTCCTCTAGGTATTCCTCTAATGGTGCTTTCCCTAGTTCATCCACTACTTCCTTATCCTTTCATTTTCTTTCCTGTAGTAGTGGTGGTCTGAATGCCTCTCCTAATTCTCTCTCTCCAGCCTTCCTAGGATCCTTGACTAGTTGTGCCACTATAGCTTGTAGTATGGGAGTAGCCGGAGGTCTCTACATAGGGATCGATACAGGTTACATCCAAGGGGTTGGAATATGGGTAGGTGTTATCACCTATTCAATCTTCTTCCTTCTTTCCATTGAGTCAAAATCTATTTGTGGTTCTGGTCGTTGTATCTCAGGCGATTCTATCTCTTCCTCAATTGGGCAGCTAGAGATAATGTTTACATCAGATAGCTCACTATCAATCAGAATTTGTATAACCATGGATGTTCTTGTTAGAATAATCAACCCATAGTTACCTACCTTAGACATTAATTTTAATTATTTTTGTTTATTACCTAGTTTCCTAGATTCCATTCTATGCTAGTTTCCTTCTAGATGTCTTAGAAGTCAACACATGCTAAAAATGAGACATGGAGCACTTGGAAAACATCTTGGAAATCAAATGTAGCATGCCTGCTTTATTCCATATCCTCCAAAGTGCATATCTTCTTTTTCTGAAAAGCTTCCTGTGTTATTGAGATTTAAGGGAAAAGGAAAAGCTAGACTAGGTGTAGTTGACTTGTTTTTTCCCACATCATCCTCCCTCCTTTTCTCCTAATAAAATCATGTGTGAGTTTTATTCCCATCCCTCTTCAACTTTCCTACTATACTTAGCCAATTTGTGAACATCTTGGTAGATTTGGAAACTACTTTATGCACCTATTGGGGATTTGACTAGATTAGTAAGCCTATTTTTTTTACTATTTTGAATGGCATCCTTATGCATTTGAATATCTCATGTAATTATACATTATATAATCCTATTACTTCATAAGGTTGTCTATTGTACACTTATTGAATATATATTAGTGTATTGCTCCAATTTCAGTCTCCTTTGGTGTTAATTTTGCATGTTTGATTAGCAATTTTGTGAGTGTAATTATTCTATCTCTTGGGTTCAATTTCCACATGGTATCAGAGCCTTTGTAGATCGATTTATCTCCTTCCAAATTGTTATTATAGGTTTGACATCTTGACTGGGAGCAATTTCTGCTGACTGAAGGGAATAGTTTCTGAGCTATGGACCAATCTCAAAAGACCATCTTGACTCCATTCAATTTCTTCGAGTGGAAGGATTAGATGGAGATATTTTTGAGAGAGAAAGGTCTCTACAGGGTGACTATGGCAACTAAGGTAGAGCCCAATGCAGTTGCAGAGAAAATTAAATGGCACAACAAGAGGGATGAGGCCTATGGTCTTTTGTGTTTAAGCATTTCAAGAGACCTCCTCTTCCACCTTGATGGATTGACATCACCTCATGAAGTATGGGAAAATATAGAAGAGATTTTTGGTAATATAGATGAGATGATAGGACATCAAATTGAAAATTAGTTGATCTCCTTGAGTCCCAGCATCTTTGAACCCTTACAACTCTACTTTTCCAAGTTTAAGGCCCTTGTTTTGCAGTTGAAACAGTGTGGGATGAAAAGAAGGAAGAGAAACTAGTTTTGGCCATTCTCTCTAAGCTTGGTCTCAACTATTTAGTTTTTGTTTCAACCTTCCATGCCACCAAGTTGACGGCTCAAAAATGGAATATTCCTACTCTTGCAAACTTCATGGAATCTCTCACAAAGGAGCAAGATAAGTTGGTGATGATGGGCACCATCAAATCTTCCAAAGACTAAGATTTGGTTGCTAGAGATTCAAGGGTGGATTCAAAAGGCAAGAAAAAATATAAAAATCATCCTGAGCAAAAGAGAGACAAGTATAAACCTCAAGAGGAGCCCCAAGGTTCCAAGAAGAATTCCCAGAAGAAGAAGAACAAAGGAGAAACGAGTAAGTGCGCATACTGCAGTAAGGGCTATCACCCTGAGAGCTCTTGTATGAAGAAGCAAATTGACACGTTAACCCAAATACTAGAGAAGAATAACATCACCCTTCCTGATTTCTCAAAGAAGAAGGAAGGAAGATCAAATTCAGAAGACAAAGAGAGAGTACATGCACCGGTTGTTGGCACGTCAATCTCACCTAGCTTCATCATAGATTCTAGAGCTTCTAGACACATGGTTTGAACAAAGGAGACATTCTCCTCTCTTGACATGTCAAAAGGGCCACCAATAGTTTTGGGAGATGAATCTCTCACTGATAGTTTGGGGAAGGGTAGGATTGATCTTGACCATGGTAGCTTCAATAATGTTTTGTATGTTCCAGGTCTTGCCTCCAATCTCCCATCGGTGTACTAGATGACTCATTCTGGGTCTCCAAAGAAAGTCATATTCTCCCCTGATAATGTTGAAATCACTGATATTTCCAATGGTAAAGTCATATAAAAAGTTGTTGTTGATCACACTTCGAAGGTATACAAGTTTTACCATTTTCTACCCTACTCAAACCCCTTTGCTCTTCTGATTCATGCTAATGAGGAAAGCAAGATTTGGCATGAAATATTTGGCCATCTTAACTACAAGTATATTTCTTATTTGAGTGAAAAAAATATGGTCATAGGGTTACCCAAAATCAAGTTTTCTAAGGGAGTCTGTCAACGTTGTATCTTAGGAAAACACCTGGAACACAAGTATGAGAAAGCTAGTCATGAGAGAACCTCTGCACCTCTTGAGCTGATCCACGGTGACATTTCTGGTCCATTCCCTCATATGTCCTTGATTTAATCCAAATATGCACTAACCTTCATAGATGAATTTTTCAGGTATTGTTGGGTTTACTTCCTGAAGCATAAGTATGAATTTTTTGACCTCTTCAAAGTTTTTAAAGTCTTGGTTGAAAACAAGTCTAGGAGGAAACTCAAGATCCTCAGATCTGACAATGGTGGTGAGTATGTCAATTCTAAGTTCATTTAGTATTGTATATATGCAAGTATTTATATGCAGCATTCAATCACTTACACACCACAACAAAATGGTGTTGCTGAGAGAAAGAACAAATCACTGAAGGAGATGGCAACCTGCATGATGGAGGCTAAGACTTTGCCACCAAAGTTTTGGTCCAAGGATATAAACTATGTATCATATATATAGAATAGAGTGCCTCATAATTATCTTGATGGTATGACTCCTTTCTAAGCTTGGAGTGGGCATAAGCCAGATGTGACCCATTTCATAATTTTTGGCTCAAAGGCTTGGGCTAGAATTCCAACTGAAAAGAGGAAGGATTTGCAACCCCAAATCCAATAGTTCCTATTTGTTGGGTATTCTGAATATTCAAAAGGGTACAAGATGATCAACTTGAGCACTAACAAAGATTTCATTGAAAGAAGTGTTCAGTTCCAAGAAGAGCCCTTAGTAGCAGTTGAAGTTGGATAGTCTTCTTCACCACCAGATCCATTGATTGTAAGTCGAGAGACTAATGAGTTTGATGATTCTGATATGTCTGATAATGATGATTTGATTTCAGATCATAATAGTCCTACAAGACCAAAATGGGAAGAAAATACCATTCATGTAGCTGGTGAACTAGCTAGAAATCCTAATGACACTATGAGGACTAGATCTCTATTTGAGAATGCCCTTTGTGTGAAAGATCCTCTATTTGCTGAGAAATTCTATCTGATGGTTGAATAATATACACATACATATGAATATGCAGCACATGATCCAAGATGTAAAACAGCCATGAAAGAAGAATTCAGCTCGCTCCAGAAGAACAACACTTGGGAATTGGTTGATCTTCCCCCAGGGAGGAAGCTAGTTCAATGTAAGTGAGTTTTCAAGACTATGTTTGCTGCTGATGGTTCACCTTTGAAATATAAGGAAATATTTGTAACTAAGGAATACTCACAAGTAATTGGTATTGAATATAATGAAACCTTTTCACGAGTGGCAAAGATGGACTTCATAAGGCTAGCTCTAGCCATTGCAGCTTCTAAGCAGTGGGAAGTGCACCACATGGATGTGAAGTGTGCTTTCCTAAATGGAGATATCACTGAGTAGATTTACATGCAGCAGCCTAAATGGTTTGTTTCTAATCCATATTTGGTGTGCAGGTTAAAGAAATCATTGTATGGTCTCAAGCAATCCCACAAGGCTTCGTATGCCAAGATTGATGGATTTTTTCTATCACTGAGTTTTGTTCAATGAAATTCTGATCCTAATGTATAATTGAAGCTGATTCATGGTTCTTTGATTCTTATTATCTGGTATGTGGATGACCTTTTTATTACATGAAGTTCAAATAAAGAGATTGCCTCCTTGAAGGATGCAATGAACCATGCATTTTCTATGACAGATTTGGGATTGTTGAGCCAATTCTTAGGTCTCGAAATAGCTCAATACCAACATGGAATAAAAGTACATCAGTCCAAGTATGCTTTGGATTTTCTAAAAAATTTCAACATGAAATATTTCAAGCCAAGCAAGACTCCTTTCCTTTCAGGAGTTAAGCTTGAAGAAGCAGGTTCTTCTCATATGGTAAATAATACACTGTATAGGCAGTTGATTGTGTGTTTGATTTATCTTACACACACTCAAACTGATATATATTATGCAGTTAGTGTGCCTTCAAGATACATGGATCAACCTCATGAAATAAACTAGAGGGTATCCAAAAGGATCCTAAACATTGTTCAAGGAACAAGAAATCATGGGATCTTCTACAAAGCAAAATCTGATCTTGATTTCATTGGGTTTACTGACAGTGATTGGGAAGGTGACAACACAGATTGAATGTCTACATTAGGATATGTTATCATGTTTGAAAAAGGACCAATCAACTGTTCAAGCAAGAATCAGAGTGCAATAGCACTCTCATCTACAGAAGCAGAGTATAAAGGAGTTGTAAATGCAGTAACTCAATGTTTATGATTGCAGGGGATACTTGGAGAATGTGGCTTCAAATCAGAGTTTTCAACTATTATCTACTGTGATAATCAGAGCACCATTAAAATATATAATGATCCAATTTAGAGGCAATGAACCAAGCACATTGAGATCCATATGCATTACATTAGATATCTTGTGCATGATGGCACCATTGATCTACTCTTCTGCGCATCTTCAGAACAAGTACCAGACATCTTCACCAAAGATTTTTGTGAGAAGACATTCAGAAATATAAAATCACTGCTGGGGATTTTTGATCATTCTAAGAAGCATGATTGATGACAAGATTCCAAAATTTTGTTTTTCCTGTCCATGTTTAAGGGAGGATTTTCCCACTGGGTTTTTTCTTCACTCCTTGGTTGTATGGACAAGTAGTATGTAAAGGGTGACTAAGACTTGTTTCTCGGCCCTATAGTTTTCTGATATTTACTCATAAATTCATGCATAAGGGGGGGTGTTAGAATAATAAACCCATAGTTACCTACCTTAGACATTAATTTTAATTATTTTTTCCTTATTACCTAGTTTCCTAGATTCCATTCTATGCCAGTTGCCTTCTACATGTCTTAGAAGTAAACACATGCTAACATGGAGTCATGGAGCACTTGGGAAACATCTTAAAAACCAAATTTATCATGTCTTCTTTATTCTAGATCCTCCAAAGTGCATATCTGATTTTTCTGAAAAGATGCCTGTTTTATTGAGATTTAAGGCAAAAGGAAAAGCTAGACTAGGTGTAGTTGACTTGTTTTTTTCCCACATCATCCTCCCTCCTTTTCTACTAATAAAAGCATGTATGAGTTTTATTTCCATCCCTCTTCATCTTTCCTACTTGAATTATCCAATTCGTGAGCATATTGGTAGATTTGGAAATTGCTTTATGCACCTATGGGGGATTTGACTAGATTAGTAAGCTTGCTTTTTTGTCTATTCCGAATGGCATCCTTATTCATTCAAATATATCATGTAATTATATATTATATCAGCCTATTGATTCATAATGTTGGATTTTTTACACTTATTGAATACATATTAGTGTATTGCTCCAATTTCAGTCTCCTTTGGTGTTAATTTTGCATGTTTGATTAGCAACTTTGTGACTGTATTTTTTCTATCTCTTGGGTTCAATTTACACAGTTCTATCACTCTGTGATAGACTTTAGCTCTACAAAAATTTGGCTCTGGTTCTCTTTCTCTCTCACTATGCATAAAAGGATGCTTGAAGGTGAAGCCGTATACTTATACCCGCTATCATGTCCTGTAGTGGTCAAGAAAATGGGAGGTTGATGTCTAATCAATCACATGGGATTTTCAATCGATGTGCTCCTTCATTAACTTGAAAGCTCAAGTGCTTCACTATAGTCTTCATCACAGTTATGGAAGTTATGCCAAGGGAAGATTTGACAAGATTCAAAGCCATGCTATCATTCTCCTCGTATCTAGTCAAATTTATGAGTCTTAACTGTCATAATAGCTTCTTCCATTGCCGAATATTCACACTTTAATATCAGACAGGTTATGTCTCTTGTCATTTCCTTTTTTTTGGAAACTCTAACGAGGGATGTTATGACCATCATAGTAGGGTTTCAAGTGACTATCGTTCACCATACCCATGGCATATGTTCAGTTACCACCTCAGTTGTACTTAGTGGTTTTTTATCAAGTGATCTTGGTGAACTAGACAAGGATAACTTGTTCGGACTTCAGAAGACCTTCAGTATTGCTTCTAGGAAGCTGTGTTGTACTATATCACATGCTCATACCCCATGGGGGGAATTGTAATAAATGTTATAGCATGATAGTGTTTGTAAAAGACTTGGTCTCTTAGACTTTATTTATCAATCCGATCATCCTAGGGTGTTTTTTCCCTTGGTTATTATTGGTTGTTGAATAAACGACTGATAATTTCTAAGTTTTTCACTCCATACCTCCAATGTTGGGGTGGTCGTCTTGGAATTTAGGCCTATTGAGGTTATTAGAGTCTATGTGTCAATGTATAAACATGATAGACACCATGGTCGAGTCATATGAACATGTCTAAGTCCCCCTAGGTTTTTCCAATTTTTCCAATTTTTAGTTTTTTCAGTGTTTTTTTTTTAAATTTAATTTTTCCAAAACTTAGACTATTTTTTAATAGTTTAATTGGAAAAATTGATTTTGTAATAAAAGTGGGCCAAAAAATCTATTTCAGTCATGCAGGTACTCATTTTCAAGCTAAGAGCACCATGTAAACCCATGGACCCACTATTTCCTAGTTTTGAGTGATTTTCCATCACTCAAGTCAGAAAGCCCCAAAAATCAATTATTGATTATTTTAATTAATAAATTGATGAATAATGGAGCAAATCCATAATCATAGATCAGTGGATTCTTAGCCGATTTGATTGAAATTAGTTAGATCTAAACCAAATTGACTGGATATGACAAATCCTTGACTGAAGGAGTTGATTAAATCAGATCCAGAGTTGATCTTCAACATCCTTTATGGGGAATTTTGCCCTCCCTCTCTCCAAATATTTTGGCTCATCTGGTTGATTTTTGCTGGATGCTTCAGTCAATAGGTTGAGGTGTCAATCAGATCAACTCTCTGATTGACAATTGCACTCAATGAGACTCAAATCTAGCTCTGTTAGACACAGATCAGGCATTGATGGAATCTTCTTCAGCTACAGTGGTCTAACTCCTTGGGATTTGTTCCCCCCTGGGATGGATCTCCTATTTTTTGTATAAATAAAGCACAAGCTGCCTCTTCCAAGTGAGTTAGAGTTGGATTGAAGGGATTGATATTTTAATACTATTGTAATCTTTTCAATTGTTGAAATAAAGAAGCTTTGGAGGCCAAATGGTGTAATTCTCTTATATGTGTGGATTAAGCATTGTCTTACGGCTATTGATGTTGCTGGATTTTCTCTCAAATTCTGCATCTAAACCCTGTCTGGCTTGAACGATTCAGCTGAATCAATAGGAGTATAGTTGGGTAAGTAAGGTTAGTTGTTTTTCTTATATATCATAGTATATATGATTAGAAGATCTAGATTATACATGTTTAATAAGTTTATTTGCATGTAATTCTTGTCTTTTTTTCATATATATATCCAGATCTCATGAGGTTTCGTGCAAGATTGTGTGTTTGGATTTCAGGTAGCAAGTATTGGATGAGCTATGGATGTAGTTTGACTCCACTGTACATCCAAAATATTTGTGAAGACATTGCCCCTCTGTATTCCACTAACAAGTTTCCATTGCAGATCTGCTTCAGCAACAAGCACTTCTCTTCTCTTTTTCCTCCTTCAAAATCAATTTTTTTTACCTGGTTACTTTGTTCTCAGCTTTGACATCGTTTAGATATATTATATTAAAGTAAATTTAACATAGATCTATATTCTCAAATCCCATAATCTAGATCTTGTTCTTAAAATTTTTCATAAGCATTCTAGATCTAGTATTAGGGAAATCGTTCTTTTTGCATGGAATTTTAAAGAGAATTTGTAGCTTGCATGCATCAGATTTCTATTTTCTGTTATAAAATCTAAATCTAGAAATCAGTGCACATCATATTGACTGCCTAAAATGCGAGCCAATATTCCAAGGAAAGCTTGCTTTCCTTGGATCCCTTTTTACCTTTTTTAACTAGTTTTAACTTAGCTTTTTTTGGTTAAAAGTAAGCTGACCAAAAGGTACTTTCAAAGTGATTTTGGAAATATTTCAGTCTAATAATATTTCTGGTTTTTATCAGGTATAAGAGAAAAGAGGAGGAGCTTCTATTTGAAAGTGACTTTTGGGCCTTCTGAATCCCCCTAGGGGTCTCCCTTTTTGACTGAAATCTTTAATTTTTGCACTTTGTAAGCTCTTGGTTTCATTCTATATAGGAATCAAGAGGAATAATATCATTTTGCTGATATTGTAATCTCTGGTAATAAAAATAATTCTGAATAGGCTCTTTCGATCCCATTCCCCATCCCCCCTTGGGGGATTTGCTTCCGTGTCATTTTTTGCTTTTCCTTCATCTTTTTTCAATCTAGCGTATTACTAATATGCAGGGTACTATACTTTGATTTAAAATCATTCCCATATTCCATTTCTATTGGTTTCAAAGTAACTTTAATACCTACCCCGCGAGCCTCCTTTTGAGCCAAAAGGTGAAGAAACGTTCGTGGTAGTCTAATTAGAAAATTGTGGTTTTCTTATCCTTTTATGTTTCATTTCCTATCATCATTTGTTTCAATAACCATAATAAAATCAACCCCTCCTTGATTCCCCAATTGAGGTCCACTTGGACCGAAAGAGGTTCCTAGAGGGTTTTCTTTTTAACAAGAACATCCATCTCAAAATTTACTAAAATTGACAAGACTCCGGTGTGTATGCTCTGCACTTGGCTACGGTTCATCTGATTAGTCAAGTTGTATCAAAAGCACTTGAGTGACTAGTATAATTAGGATTCACTCTCCCAATATGACAAACCATCAGGTGAAAATCCAACACCTAGATCAAACCATTACGGTGGAAAAATACCCAAAGTAATGTAGAAATTCTGAAAAGTGACCTCGGGGCACCGATCTCTATCACACCCTAATGGGTGCATTATGAACAATAGTCCCAGAGACTCCATTCATCCCACATATTCCTTGTGGGTAGCCGTGAAGGTTTAGTTTTGGACATACTCCAAGTACTCTCGGGTATATCTAGAGTCCATCCCTTTGGCTAATTTTAATGAACTCATATTTCACATTAACTTAAAATGTACCAAGAGGCAATTGCAAAACATTCACTCCAAGCACATGTAAGTACATTGATTTCCTTTTGAACCCATTTTAAGGAATTGGTTATTTTCATGCTATATATATATATATATATATATATATATTGTGTCTCAGTATTGTGCTTTCGTGCGCTCATTTTGTATCTTGTCATCTATGGTTGTTTATGGTTAAATTTCAAACTCATAAGTAATTCATTCAGTTTAACATCACCATACTAAGTAATTAGCTTTAGTAACTTAATAGGGTCTACCCCGCTTGGATTCATTAGGAGTTGAGCCTAAATGGAGGAGTCAAGAACAAGGTGACATCCTTGACTCAAGACTTGCCCCCAAGGACACACCGAATGGCTTGAAGATTTCTGCCACGTGACCCAAGTGTGTGAAAGGCAGAAAAAAATTTTGGCGTTGCTGCCGGGGATAAATATTTTTATTCTCGAGTACGACTTAGCTTAAATTTTTTATAAACAACTAGAAAGATAAAAAAATTAATTTGATTGATCTTGTCTTTAAAAAAAATAAAAATTAAAACTTGATCCATCTGGTGACTCCACTGTCTAACATCCCTCCAAGAATTTCTACCCAAAGAAACCACCATCAATTATTCAATCCTCTCCCTGATCCTGAAAGGTTTATTAGGGAAAGATTGAATAGGTATACTTCTCATAGAAACCTTGAAGATTTAGGAGATCAATCCCTCTAAGATATCCATCACATATTTGTAGAGAGTCATGTTCACTAATCTCAAGAAATGATGGAATTATTCAAACCCCTTGACTTTTCTTAGATAGCTAGTGCTCCCCATGCCATTCCGAAAGATGTTATCAAGAAGCTCCCCATATTTCAGGGCAATAATGCCATCACTGCTAAGTCTCACCTTCAAAAGTTTGAAAATCACCTGGTCAGTTATTGCAATGATGTTTCCCATGACCATGACGATGCCAAAATGAAGCTCTTTGTTTTATCCTTAGAAGATGATGCTGAAGAATGGTACCTCGACCTAGATGATGATTCATATAAAACTCTTAGTGAATTCCTAGAGGGTTTTAAGAGGAAACGGGGAGAAAATAAAGAACCAAGACATCTTCTTGCTGCCCTTCATAACATTAAGAAGATGGAGAATGAAACCATGGATGAATTTAACACTAAGTTTAGGTGTGTGGCTGCAGACCTCCCTAAAGAAATCAAGCCAAAGGATGCCTCCATACTCATATCTTACATTGAAGCTTTCACTGGTGATTTGAGTTACCAGTTAAGAGACAAAGAGCTGGATGATCTAAAAAATGCTCAGGAATTGGCCAAGAAAATAGAAAAGAATATGCATTCTTCAGGAAAATCCAACATTCCAGGTTACACTAGAGGGAAACACTTCATACAACAAATAAAATGGAAAAGCATTTGAATCAGAAGAAAAGGGAGCCTCTAAAGATCCCATGGAAAAGGTAACAGGCATGATAAAAAACTTGGTTACTAGTCAAAACCAACTTATGGCAAATCAGTCTGCACAATTGAATCTTATGCACAATAGAATAATCACAATGGAAAGAAATAATGGACCTAGGAACTTTCAGCCTCGGTAGAATTAGATGTATCAAAAGAAGTTTCCTTAGCAAGAGCCTAGGATTCCAAACCAGTTAGACTCAGCTAACATGGTATAAGAAGTAGTTCCATGGTCTAGACCCTCTGAACAATTCCACCAAGAAAGCACTTGTTATGTTGAAAATCAAGTCATGGAACATGGACTTCCCGAGGTCAGTAATCAGGAAACAACTTCAAGTGATCTTGATCATATATACATGGTAGGCCAAGCCTACCCTTTGTCACCATCTAAACAGTACAAGCCTAAGGATGAAACCATTGCAGAATCTTATAGTGAAACTTATGATGAAAACTGTAATATGCATGATGGGACTCCTATGTGTTCTCCATATAATGATGATAGTCTAGAAGGTTTACTACCTTGTGACCTTTTCTCAAAAGAAGATGAGTATGAAAATGAGGACAAGTATAGCTTGGAGCATGATACAAGTGACAAAGACTCCCTTATCCCCGAAAAAGGTGTTGATGAGGAGTCCTGGACATTCATGGAAAATCCAGTCTATGACATGAATAAAGAGGAAAATAATGAACCAGAAACTTTTGATGGTTTTGTTGATTTTTCTATCTATGGCATATCTAAAGGAGAGAGCATGGACCATGTGGCCTTGGAAACCTTTGATATAAAAAATGAGCATGCAGTTTATCCACATGATCAGTCTGAGACATATATCAGTATCAATAATGAAGACAAAGAGAACTCAATATCGGAACTTGATATCAGCAATGGGGAATCCATCACATCTGACATAGATGGTGGTGATGACTATTGTGATTTTTATGGATATCTTATTAAGAATCCTATATATGCTATATCCAGTAAGGGAGGTGTATATTTAGAAATTTGTGGAAGTCCAATCTATTATACTTCCATAGAGGGAAGCATGGATCTGGAGACCTGGGAAAATCCTAGTATGGAAAAGAAGCATTCAAAACTCTTATGCGATCATTTAGAGTCATATCATTCAGAGCTGTACAAAGGTATCAATAATGAAGACATTGAGAAGCATTGTTGTGAAAATACAGATGTGATGCACTCAGTGGAATATCAGTCTCAACTATCATATTCACATATGGATTTTCCTTATGATTTAGAGCCTCTTGGGGCTTATACAATGAGTTATCATCTAATAAGCCTTGATGATCAGTATGATGGTGTAGTCAATCTGCCTCATCACTCTAATTTGTATATAAACCCTATCCAGTCATGGATAGAAGCAGCTTGTGCAAGCACATACTAGTTTGGGAAGAAATTTGATGAAGTATTATATTCTTATGATCTCCCATCCATCCCGCCCATTCCATATCATCACGCAGGCTTGCATTTTCTGAATAAGGTATCCTTACTTTGGCTGGTAACCAAAGACAAGGAAATTTTTTTATGTTAATAAAATGCTTAGGTGGTTACATTGGATTTAAGATTACACTTAACCCCTTTTATATCATGCTTAGAGTAGGAAAATAAGCTCCCTGAAAGAGAGCATTTACTTTCTGCATTTCTATTTTATACTTAGCTATAATAAAACTTTTCTTCGTTTAGTTAGTTACATTTATTTTGTTTAAATAAATCAGCTTAATGGTTCATTTGGTTTTTTATAAAACTTGTGCTACTGAGGTTTTTATTGTCAAGTTGAGATATTTTTACAGGGTATATAAACCAAAGATTATGGTGTTCTCATATCCTCTCCTTGTCCTATGACCAGATCAAGCACACATCCCATAGTTGGAGCCAGAATGTTACCACCTCAATTGTACTTAGTGGTTTTTTATCAAGTGATCCTAGTGAACTAGACAAGGATAACTTGTTCGCACTTCAGAAGACCTTCAGTCTTGCTTTTGGGAAGCTGTGTTGTACTATATCACATGTTCATGCCCCATGGGGGAATTGGAATAAATGTTCTAGCATGATAGTGTATGTAAAAGACTCGGTCTCTTAAACTTTATTTATCAATCTGATCAGCCTAGGGTGTTTTTTCCCTTGGTTATTATTGGTTGTTGAATAAACGACTGATAATTTCTGAGTTTTTCACTCCATACCTCCAAAGTTGGGGTGGTCGGCTTGGCATTTAGGCCTATTGAGGTTATTAGAGTCTATGTGTCAATGTATAAACATGCTAGACATCATGGTCGAGTCATATGAACATGTCTAAGTCCCCCTAGGTTTTTTCAATTTTTCAATTTTTTAGTTTTTGTAGTGTTTTTTATTAAAATTCATTTTTTTCCAAAACTTAGGCTATTAGTTTAATTGGAAAAATTGATTTTGTAATAAAAGTGGGCCAAATAATCTATTTCAGTCATGTAGGTGCTCATTTTCAAGCTAAGAGCACCATGTAAACCCATGGACCCACTATTTCCTAGTTTTGAGTGATTTTCCATCACTCAGGTCAGAAAGCCCCAAAAATCAATTATTGATTATTTTAATTAATAAATTGATGAATAATGGAGCAAATCCAGAATCATAGATTAGTGGATTCTCAGCCGATTTGATTGAAATCAGTCAGATCTAAACTAGATTGACTAGATCTGACAAATCCTTGACTGAAGGAGGTGATCAAATCAGATACCGAGTTGATATTCAACATCCTTTATGGGGAATTTCTCCCTCCCTCTCTCCTCCACACGTTTTGGCTCATCTGGATGAGTTTTGGTGGATGCTTCAGCCAACAGGTTGAGGTGTCAGTCATATTAGCTCTCTAATTGACAATTGCACTTAGTGAGACTCAGATCTGGCTCAATTAGACATAGATCAGGCATTGACGGACTCTCCTTCCACTATAGTCGTCTATCTCCTTGGGATTCATGCCCCCTGGGCTGGATCTCCTATTTTTTGTATAAATAAAGCACAAGTTGCCTCTTCCAAGTGAGTTAGAGTTCAATTGAAGGGATTTCTATTGTAATAATGTTGTAATCTTTTGATTTTTGAAATAAATAAGATTTGGAGGCCAAATGGTGTAATGCTCTCATATGTGTGAATTAAGCATTGTCTTACAGCTATTGATGTTGCTAGCTTTTCTCTCAAATTCTGCATTTGAACCCTGTCTGGCTTGAACGATTTAGCTGAATCAATAGGAGTATAGTTGGGCAAGTAAGGTTACTTTTTTTTCTTATATATCATAGCATATATGATTAGAAGATCTAGATTATACATGTTTAATAAATTTATTTGCATGTAATTCTTGTCTCTTTTTCATATATATATCCAGATCTCATGAGGTTTCGTGCAGGATTGTGTGTTTAGCTTTCAGTTAGCAAGGATTGGATGAGCTGTGGATCTAGTTTGAATCCACTGTAAATCCAAAATATTTGTGAAGACATTGCCCCTCTATATTCCACTGACAAGTTTCCATTGCAGATCTGCTTCAGCAACAAGCACTTCTCTTCTCCTTTTCCTCCTTCAAAATCAATTCTTTTTTACATGGTTACTTTGTTCACATCTTTGATATTGTTTAGATATATTATATTAAATTAAATTTAACATAGATATATCTTCTAAAATCCCATAATCTAGATATTGTTCTTAAAATGTTTCATAAGCATTCTAGATCTAGCTTTAGGGAAATCGTCCTTTTTGCATGGAATTTTAAAGAGAATTTGTAGCTTGCATGCATCAGATTTCTGTTTTCTGTTATAAAATATAAATTTAGCAATCAGTGCAAATCATATTATCTGCCTAAAAGGAAATCCAAAATCCCAAGGAAAGCTTGCTTTCCTTGCTTTCCTTTTTACCTTTTTTAACTAGTTTTAACTTAGCTTTTTTTGGTTAAAAGTAAGCTGACCCAAAGGTAATTTTAGAGTGCTTTTCAGCATATTTCAGTCTAAAAATCTTGCTGGTTTTTAGCAGGTATAACAGAAAATAAGAGGATCTTCTGTTTGAAAGTGACTTTTGGGCCTTCTGAATCCCCCCAGGGGTCTCCCTTTTTGACTGAAATCTTTACTTTTTGCACTTTGTAAGCTATTGGTTTCATTCTGTATAAGAATCAAGAGGCATCATATCATTTTTCTCATATTTTAACCACTGGTAATAAAAATAATTCTGAATGGGCTCTTTCGAGCCCATTCCCCATCCCCCCTGGGGGGATTTGCGTCCGTGTCTTTTTTTGCTTTTCGTTCATCTTTTTTCAATCTAGTGTAGTACGAATCTGTAGGTTAGTATAATTTGATTTAAAATCATTCCCATATTTCATTTCTATTGGTTTCAAAGTAACTTTAATAATTACCCCACGAGCCTCCTTTTGAGCCAAAAGGTGAAGAAACGTTCGTCATAGTCTAATTAGAAAATTGTGGTTTTCTTATCGTTTTATGTTTCATTTGCTATCATCATTTGTTTTAGTAACCATAATAAAATCAACCCCTCCTTTATTCCCCGATTGAGGTCCACTTGGACCGAAAGAGGTTCCTGGAAGGTTTTCTTTTTAACAAACACATCCATCCCAAAATTTACTAAAATTGACAAGATTCCGGTGTGTATGCTCTGCACTTGGCTGTGGTTCATCCGATCAGTCAATATGTATTAAAAACATTTAAATGACTAGTATAATTAGGATTCACTCTCCCAAATTGACAAACCATCGGGTGAAAATCCAACACCTAGATCAAACCATTACGGTGGAAAAATACCCAAAGGAAGCGGGAACTTCTAAAAAGTGACCTCAGGGCACCGATCTCTATCACGCCCTAATGGGTGAGTTATGAAGAGTAGCCCCAGAGACTCCATCCATCCCACATATTCCTTGCGGGTAGCCATGAAGGTTTAGTTTTGGACATACTCCAAGTACTCTCGGGTATATCTGGAGTCCACCCCTTCGCCTAATTTTAATGAACTCATATTTCACATTAACTTAAAACATACCAAGAGGCAATTGCAAAACATTCACTCCAAGCACATGCAAGTACATTGATTTCCTTCTGACTCCATTTTAAGGCACTGGTTATTTTCTTGCTATATATATATATATTGTGTCTCAGCATTATGCTTTCATGCGCTCATTTTGTATCTTGTCATCTATGGTTGTTTATGGTTAAATTTCAAACTCCTACGTAATTCATTCAGTTTAACATCACCATACTAAGTAATTATCCTTAGTAACTTGATAGGGTCTACCCCCCTTGGCTTTGTTAGGAGTTGAGCCTAAACGAAGGAGTAAAGAACAAGGTGTCAGCCTTGACTCGAGACTTTCCCCTAAGGACACATCGAGTGGCTTGAAGATTTCTTCCATGTGACCCAGGTCTGTGAAAGGTGGCTGTTGTCCGCCGATTGCACACCAGCAGCAAAAAATCTTTCGAAAGCTGTCTCCTCACTTGAGAAAGTCGGAGAGGTGTGACCTTGGGGGCAAGCACAGAGCTAGGTACTGTCACCTACTCCTAGCTCC
>LPNX011119541.1:49013-60119 GCA_001517045.1 Pseudotsuga menziesii | reverse complement strand
TCGCTTAAGCGACGCTTAAGAAATTATTAAATAAATGGGCAATTTAACCGCCGTCGCTTAAGCGACGCTTAGGAGGATATCCGTCACTTAAGCGACGCTTGCAACCCTAGGTGTCGCTTAAGCGACGCTTATCCCCACCATTTCAAAAAAAAAAATTATCTTTCTGATTTTTGGCACGGTTAAAAGAAAAAATCCACGCGCTGTCGGAAAAAACCGTCGGATTTTGGAACGAAATGTAGTAGTGGAAGAAACCGCCACAGTCTTAGTTCTCCACGTGATTTATCACCGCGTTGTTTAGGATGTCTTTTATAATACATGTCCCAATAAACATTGCCTGGATGGATGATACCTTCCCATTTCCACCTTTCATCCAAAGCCACATCCCCATCAACAAAACCCTCTCCGTTGATATGGTGAGCCGTGTCCTCCATATCCAGTCAAAAAACAACCTCACACTCCCCGCTGACAAACCAACACTCCCTTTGGCAGTTGATACCCAAACCACAACAAAGCATAGGCCACCCAAAAACCACTAGTAATGATCCCTAAACAATGACCATCAAGAGAGGGAATCCCCTTACCACTAGGAGTAAAACCGCATCAGGCAATGAGGAGTATCTTGACCCAATGGTACCAAAAACAACAAATAAAACAAACCTAAAAAGACCACAAAACAATGAAAAATAGCTTCACCTATATTACCAGTAAAAAAAAGTGCCCAAAAAACAAGACTCCCAATTCCAATATAACCTAACAATCACCTCACAAGTACTATGTATCAACAAAACCCTAACAACACCCCCATAACTCCTCCCGTCCAACATGATCCCTCTCCTCTCTTCTTCCTCCCTTGTGACTATATTATAATACTCATCCATGAATGTGACTTTATATTATAGTGTTCTCCACCCCCATAACTCCTCCCTCTACTCATCCTTTTGACTTTATATTACAGTACTCATCCATGAACGTGACGTTATATTATAGTGTTCTCCACCCCCATGACTTCTCCCGTCCAACATGATCCATCTACTCTTCCTTTTGACTTTATATTATAGTACTCATTCATGAATGTGACTTTATGGTATAGTGTTCTCTATACAAAAATAAATAAAAAATGAGAAACGTGAAAAGACTCCACAATAAAATATAGTTTAATAAGCACAATTTTTGGAAAGATTCCTTTTGCATTTATAATAAATTAATAAATTTGGATTTGTATTGTGACTTTATGTTATAGTGTTCTCTAGAAAGATTTTTGTTTTATGATTTGGTTTTTAAACATGGCTTAGTCCTGTCTCAAAGCAAGATGGAGATAGGACAGACTGAAATGAAATTTCTTGGATTTAAAATTCAAAGAGGACAGATCATCCTGCAAAAGCATGTCTTCAACACCTTCAGTCGTTTTTCTGACCAAATATTTGATAAAACTCAGTTGCAGAGATTTCTTGGTAGTATCAACTACATCAGACCCTTTTACAAAGGACAGGCCGTTGATATTCATCTTGTTCAACAAAGATTAAAAAAGAATTATGTAAAGTGGTCACCAGATTTGACTTTGGTTGTGCAGCATATCAAATCCAAAGTATTAGATTTGCCTCCTCTCTCTTTACCTCAGCGCTCAGGACAGCTAATCATTCAAACAGACGCTTCTTCCCACACTTGGGGTGGCGTTTTACTTGAGGTTATAGAAGGCAAATAACATGTGTGTGGTTGTGGTTTGGGTTCCTTCAAAGCAATAGAACTCAACTACCCTTCCAGCCACAAAGAAATTTTGGCTGTTAAGAAAACAATCCAACATTTTATTTTATTTCTGAAACCAGTTAGATTTGTTATTGGAACAGATCTAAAGATAATGCCTAGTATTTTTAAGAATGAAAATTTGATGGCAGAAAACAGTAGTCGTATTTTAAAATGGTTTATTTGGCTCAGTAATTTTTATTTTGACATTGTGTATAAGCCAGGTTATCTCAATTGCCTTGCTGATATGCTCACAAGAGAACAATCTAAAGAAACTGCTCCTACTCTTAGCATGTTTTCAGCTGGTGCCTCAAGTTCAGATGCAGATCGTGGTAAAGCACCGCTTTATCAACCCAGAAATGGCTTATTCCTGAAACCATGGGATGAATCACTTTCAGAAGCAGAACGAAGACAACTCCTTGATTATGCATCAAGAAAAGAAGCTGAAAGGTATCTCGACCTTACTCTTATCAAGCAAATTCAAACCTCTCCATTAAAAATGGAGATAATGGAAAGATGGGAGAGAGAAGCATACAAAAGTTTTGAAAATGCCCAAGAAAAACTAAAAGGCTGCAGAGAGCTTTGGATAGACTCCAACAAAGAAAAAGATGGTCTGATTTGGTATGTGGACATTGGAGATGGAAATTTAACATGGACATCTTACAATCTGATTCTTCAGTTCTGTAGAGAGCAGCGCAAAATTTTCATTTGCGCAGACCCAGCCAACCTTAGGCATGGTGTATGGTTTGGTTGGACAGAAGTATTCCTTGATAAGTTTTGTCCAAGAACAGATTGGCTAAATCATCGTGCAAATTTCATACTGCATATGAAGGCTGACATTGAAGTGGCCGATAGAGAGCAACAACGGTTTAAATTTATGCTCCTTCATCATGGTGGACGCTACACACGGCTAGAGCATACTGTATACACTTCTCAAAAGTACATCAAATGAGATGCTCAAGGACAAAAAATTGACTCAAAGGTGTATACGAAGCAAATCCCTTTAAATTTTCGAGTGGATTCATTATTCCAAGGTGAATACCTTTTCGAATCCAATGAAATATTTCATGGATCAGATATTGAAAGATGCTTCAGTCCAGAGTTGTACCCGTCAATCTAGTTTGAAGAAGACCCACAAAACATAGATGAATTCAAGGACTATGACTTAGATATTCTAGGATTTGACTGTCCTTGATGCGGAATAGACCTTGGAAAGAGATGAGAAGTCTGCATCTGCCGACAAGGAAGAGACCCATACGATTAAAGTGAAAGTTGTGGTGGGACATTAAATACCGTCGTGGGCCGATTCTGCTCCACTTTGTACTATTTTGTTTTTTGTATTGATTAGGAGAATTCAGTCATAATGAAGATTTCGGGTCCCCACATGTCTACTCACTTTAACGGACGAGATAATCACCGATGGTTGTCCCCATTTGTCACCCTGGATGATTTCATTTTGACTCATTAGTGCCAGTCTTGAGTCACTGGGATACCGGTTGAAGTCTTATAAATAAAGAGCTAAGGGCTCATTGTTGGGCATCGGATTTTAGAGAAGTCGCTCATGTCCTGAGATTAGTTGAGTCTAAAGCAATATGCTCTGCGAGTTGCTCCCATGAGTATAACATCGCACTAGAAAGCTTATAATCTGTAAATGTCTTTATGTTAGCAAAATTTTGTTTTTGTAGTGATGAGCTTCGTCCTCCAAAGCCAATCTACATCTCTGTAAAATGTTTGTAACTGCTGGATCAAGAAGAATATAGAGTTGTTTCGATCTTGGTATATCTTGGTATCAAGATCGAAACAGCTCTATATTCTTCTTGATCCAGCAGTTACAAACATTTTACAGACATGTAGATCGGCTTCAAAGGGCGAAGCTCATCACTACAAAAACAAAATTCTGCTAACATAAAGAAATTTACAGACTATAAGCTTTCTGGTGTGATGTTATACTCCTGGGAGAAACTCACAGAGCAAATTACTTCAGACTCAACTAAGCTCAGCACATGAGCGACTTCTCTAAAATCGGATGCCCAACAATGAGCCCTCAACTCTTTATTTATAAGACTTCAACCGGTATTCCGGTGACTCAAGACTGGCACTAATAAGTCAAAAGGAAATCATGCAAGGTGACAAATGGGGACAACCATCGGTCATTATCTCGTCCCTTAAAGTCAATAGACATGTGGGGATCCAGAATCTTCATTATGACTGAATTATCCTAATCAGTACAAAAAGAAAAATAGTATAAAGTGAAGCAGAACTGGCCAACTACGGTCTTTAATGGCCCACCCCACCTTTCACTTTAATCGTATGGGTCTCTTCATTGTCGGAAAATGCAGACTTCTCATCCGTTTCCAAGGTCTATTCTGCCACAAGGACAGTCAAATCCTGGAATATCTGAGTCATAGTCCTTGAAGTCATCTATGTTTGGTGGGTCTTCTTCAAACTGGATTGGCGGGTACAACTCTGGACTGAAGCATCTTTCAATATCTGATCCATGAAATATTTCATTGGATTCGCAAAGGTATTCACCTTGGAATAATGAATCCACTCGAAAATTTAAAGGGATTTGCTTCGTATACACCTTTGAGTCAATTCTCTGTCCTTGAGCATCTCATTTGATGTACTTTTGAGAAGTGTATAAAGTATGCTCTAGCTGCGTGTAGTGTCGGCCATGATGAAGGAGCATAAATTTAAACCATTGATGCTCTCTGTCAGCCACTTCAATGTCAGCCTTCATATGCAGTATGAAATTTGTACGACGATTTACCAAATCTGTTCTTGGACAAAACTTATCAAGGAAGACTTCTGTCCAACCAGACCATGCACCATACCTAAGGTTGGCTGGGTCTGCGCAAATGACAATTTTGCACTGCTCTCTACAAAACTAAAGAATCAAATTGTAAGATGTCCATGTCAAATTTCCATCTCCAATGTCCACATACCAAATCGAACCATCTTTTTCTTCGTTGCGGTCTATCCAAAGCTCTCTGCAACCTTCCAGTTTTTCTTGGGCATTTTCAAAACTTCTATATGCTTCTCTCTCCCATCTTTCCATTATCTCCATTTTTAATGGAGAGGCTTGAATTTGCTTGAGATACCTTTCAGCTTCTTTTCTTGATGCATAATCAAGGAGTTGTCTTTGTTCTGCTTCTGAAAGTGATTCATCCCATGGTTTCAGGAATAAGCCATTTCTAGGTTGATAAAGCGGTGCTTTACCACGATCTGCATCTGAACTGGAGGCACTTGCTGAGAACATGTTGAGAGTAGGAGCAGTTTCTTTAGACTGTTCTCTTGTGAGCATATCAGCAAGGCAATTGAGATAATGCCTGGTATTTTTAAGAACGAAAATTTGATGGCAGAAAACAGTAGTCGTATTTTAAAATGGTTTATTTGGCTCAGTAATTTTGATTTTGACATTGTGTAGAACTCAAAAAGTTACTGCATCAAATGTTTCTTTGAATTTTAGTGGGAAATTTTCAGCTTTTGTAACAAGAGGGACTGGAGTTCCTTCAATAGCTGTCCCACAATCTGTAGTGTTTTCCCAATAGAATAAGGGCAGTGTTGAACCTTTTGCTAAGTTCAACTGACAACTGGAATCAAGCATATAGTCTAAAAAATATGGTTTAAACTCATTAGGGCAAAACTGGACTCTTATAAACATCTTAGGACCAGTGAATATTCCTAAAGTAAGATTAGGAGAAGGTTCTTTCTTTTCTGGACTCTCCATAGCTTGATCATAGTGCTTTCTTAATTCTTCGTCTGATGATTGATCTCTTTCAATATGTATAATCTTAACCATACTTTTCAACTCTTCAATCTCTGTTACCAGGCTTCTGAGCTGCTGTTGCTTCTCTTTGATTTGCATTTGGAGCATTTTCTCTTTATCTCTCCTATAGCACTGTCTGCTTTCATGACCATCAGGGTAGCTTTTATAGAGTTCAATAGGATTATACAGAACATGAGTTACAAAACTCACCTTTCCTTTACCTTTATCTTGCTCAAGCATTTTTAGCAATCTCTTCTTTTCATCTTTCAAGGATGCTCTTAGCATATATTCAAAGAAGGAGTTTCAGACAATTGCAATTCTATGGCTGCAATTTGTTTTTCAATGTTCTATGGCTTGTTCATAGAGAACATATACAGCGAGAAATCATACTCTGGAGGCTAAAACCCTCCAAAATTTGGTTCAAAATCTGACTCTGAAGAGGAAGAATAAGAAGCAAATTTTTTAAGAGAAGCATTGTCGTTATCGGACTTAGAGTCATCGGATGTAGTTGATGCATCAGAATGCAAGAATATTACTTCACCTGAGGGTGACTCGGGTTCTGAACTGGAATGTAGATCCCACCATGGCAGATCTAATTGAGCACATAAGGCAGCAAGCCTTGGTTTGGACTTCTTTTTCGGACATTTATTTTCCCAATGGCCTTTTTGGCTGCATATGAAGCATGTTTCCTTATCATTTCTGTCTGTTCTTTGTTTAACAAAATTTTTATGAGGTTGTTTGCTATATTTCCTGGAAGTTTGATATCCATGCTTTGTTTTATGCTTATAGGGCTTTCCTGTATCCAGATGATATCTAGGAGCACTAGAATAGAAGCCTTTCTTATGTTTAGATTTAGGACATTTGCAATCTTGTGATAGATGAACTCTATTGTATGCACCACATCCCCAATCATGCATTTTTGCAACATTCTTACAGAAGGATGATGAATACATACTTTGATGACGCTTGAAGCCTTTACTGACTCTTTTTTTCCAAGCAGTGTTCTTGCCATGTTTCTAGTATGTAACTATGCAACTGGGCTAGAGAGAGGCCTCAGTAATTAATGTTCTTGTCTTTCATATATTGTTCCACAGCATCCGGAACATGACCAGGGAAGCTTCTGAGATAATGCTTTAGATAAGCAGGTTCTCCTGATTTTTCAGAGGAAATCAAGAGTTGTTGCATATAACAGAAATATTCTTCACTCTGTGCAAGATTACAGAGTCAAGATGACATGAATAGAGAAGCAATATGTTCGTAATCTTCCCTTTCATCGGGTCCATAGAATTCTTTACCCAATGCTTTGAGTATCTGTTGATCAACATCTTCAGCAGAAAGCATTTTATTCCTAGCTTCTTATGGGAGCCATCTCCACCACTCATTGGAAAGTCCTGAAAGACCTGCGATTATCTATCCAACCAGTTGTTGACCTGTAAGGGTATCATCTTGGGTTCTTTTGTAAAGGGTCCATTGTCCTAACATTATTGCAGTCTTAATATCATTTCGGGATTGACACTGGATATTTAAGACAGGTTGGTCAGGCATTTGGGACAATAGATTATTCATGGTGTTAATTCCAAATTGGAACCTTGGGTTTGGAGCCTTCAATGCTTCAAGCATCTGGAGGTCAAAGGTATTTTCACGAGGAGGTGGATTATGAATGGATGAAGACTCTACCCTATCATGACAAGACATCATATTCAAATATTTAGTATCTAAGGCAGGTGAATTTTTTTTAAAGTGACCAATCCATTCCTTAATCTCATCATATTCTTCTTCATCTCGACCAAAATTAAATTATGGTTTCTCATCCTCTGAAATACTTAGCATGCTAGAAGAAATACTACGATGATGCTTATTCTCTTTCTTTGGTGTTTCTTTTCTTTTATGACCTTGTGATGCTAAGGCAAAGACTGAGGGATTGACACCTAGGACTTTCTTTTTAAGCTCTTGAGTTTGAGTCAAAAGCTCTTCTAACTTGGCCAATCTTTTCTCAGTTTTATCCACAACTTTTTCAACTGCTTCTTTCATCTCTGCAGAATCTTTCAAGAGATGATCTAACAGACCTAACTTGGTCTCTACTAAAGAAATTTTCTCTTTTTCTTCTACCACCATCATTTTTAGAACAAGGAGATCATAGGCCATGTCATCAAGATTTTGTGCAGTCATTTTCTGTTGCATATTGCTCCAGTTAGCAAGCTTGATGTCATCAGAGACAGACTCATCAGGGCCTGAAGATTTATACGGTAGAAATTCCTTTTTGATCTGGCCGTCTATTGAGTATTGCCGGAAGGGTACCTTAGGCACATTCCTACCTGGAACATAGGACTTACATCCTTGGTTATTAACTTCCATAGCATCACCATATCTAGATAGACTAAGCATACCTAGTGTTGGGGGATCTCTATTTTTCTGGTGTTGGATCCTCTGAAGTATTTCTCTACATGCTGGGAAATCTTTATGTTGGCCACGGTGTTCTGTTTCATACAAACTAGTGAAAGAAGTAGAAGTTGACTGGGATGCAGAGTCAGAGTCGGATTCGGCTTGTCGTCGAGCATCATTGTAAGAGGCCACAGAGGTAGATCTGATAAGAGGAGGTGTAAATATGGGAGCAGGGGTTTGTGCTGGTAATCTGAAAGAACTATTTTGTTGATCAAAAGTTAAAGGTTAGTTCAGGATGGAACGTTGCAAACATTCAATATTTCTAAGTTCTTGGTATTTAACTTCCCATTGCTAGGGATAATTTATACCAGTCCAGTCGAAAGTAACAGGGGTAGCTTGATGAGATTTGTCAGATTCCACCATGCTTTATAAGCGCGAACTCTGATGGACACGAGATCGGAGTGGAGGCAGGGTATCATTTCCAAAACGGATACAGACAGCCCCTTTTAACT
The DNA here is from genome assembly GCA_001517045.1 of Pseudotsuga menziesii. Taxonomy (NCBI): domain Eukaryota; kingdom Viridiplantae; phylum Streptophyta; class Pinopsida; order Pinales; family Pinaceae; genus Pseudotsuga; species Pseudotsuga menziesii. The sequence continues at coordinate 51,716 of LPNX011119541.1, read as the reverse complement.
GGATAATTTTAGATCCTTGCATCATTTTGAATCCCTGAGGTTGGATATAGGCTTTCAATAGATCATAAATATGGGGATCCTCTAGGATTATAGAGTATTTCGAAAAGACAGTGCCATAAGCGAGACCGTCATGGAGAGAGGCAGTAAAATCACCAATAATTGCATCCACAAAGTTGCGATGATAAGTATCAACATCAATGCAAAGAGAAGACACAAGGAGATAAGGCCGAACAAGCGGACCTAGACCAACTTTTATTGCACCAAGATGTGCATATTGATAACCTTCCTTAATAGCCCAATCGATTTGTGCTTTATCGATTAAATTTATATGGATGGGCTTTTCAGAATCAGTAAAAGAGACATCTATAGAAGAAACTTTAATCTGAGTAGCAGACTTATATTGCCACCAATTTAGCTTATAAACCTCAGAAGGAAGTATTTTAGGTAACTGCCAATCCTAAGAAGGATTAAAATCTTGGATGTTAATTATAGAAGAATTAGATGAAGACGGTTCATTCATAAAAGATGATCTTCTTTCTGCAAGATAGACTTCTGTATTATTATCAGACTGACAATCTAATGTAGCGAGCGAAACTGTATCCATTGAAGGGTCCATCAATAAACTGAGATTTTTAGCTCACGCTGGTCTCTGGTAAAACAAGGACTTCCAATGCTAACTCACAGCTACGGCCTCTCCTCAGACAACCCAAAATTAAATCCCTCACGCCCAACAATTTACTCAGCTGTTATTTCTACAGCCTACATGAAACGGCTTTACTAGATTGCAATCAGAAAATACAGATCGAAAATACAGGGTAAACTATTTATCAGTAGAATTAGAAGATATCAAACAATGAACTCACAGAAATTCTCCGAGCTTCTTGCTCTAATACCAAGATATACTAAGATCGAAACAGTTCTATATTCTTCTTGATCCAACAGTTACAAACATTTTACAGACATGTAGTGATGAGCTTCGTCCTCTGAAGCCGATCTACATGTCTGTATAATGTTCGTAACTGTTGGATCAAAAAGAATATAGAGATGTTTCGATCTTGGTATATCTTGAAGAGGCCACGGAGGTAGATCTAATAAGAGGAGGTGTAAATCTGAGAGTAGGGGTTTGTGCTGGTAATTTCAAAGAACTAGTTTGCTCATCAAAAGTGAAAGGTTGGTTCATGATGGAACGTTGCAAACATTCAGCATTTCTAAGTTCTTGGTATTTGACTTTCCATTGCTGGGGACAATTTATGCCTTGGTATATAAATTTATATGTGAAAATAAAAATAAAAATAAAAAATAAATAAAAATATAGAGATGGTTTATTCTATATTTTATGGAAATAGAAATGAATTCTAAACTGTAGAGGATTTGTATGTGAAGAGGAAATTGTTGAAATTGAAATTTGGGTTGCTGAAATTGCAATTTTAATTGCAAAAATGGATTCAATGTCCTTGATTATGCAATTCCAGCAACCCAAAATTACCATTTCAACCATCATCAACCGGAAACTACAATTTTAACAATTTCAATTAAATTTCAACCAAAAAATTTTTAAATTTTAAATGTAAATCATCTTAAATTTAATTTAATTTTGAAATCAAAACAAAGATGAAATAAAAATAGTCAAAAAATGCAACAATCAACTAAATGTGGTATTATTAAGCAAAAATATATGATCACTTAAATTTCATTATGCTAGGCAGTGTGTGAACATGGAAATTTCATAGGCAATGTGTGAACATGGAAATTTCATAGACAAGTAAAAAAAGTGCTGCCTCGCTTATCCACTTAGCTGGTGAAAGGAGTAAATGTCTTATATTTTTTTTAGGCATAACAATGTTCAGCTACATAGAGTTAACGGTTTACAAGGTTTGAATGTACCATTAAGGAGTATCTTAAAAATGCATCTTGTCATCAACCTATATACACTTCCGAGGCTGTCATTCTCCAACTTAATTTCTGTGTGACGAGACCAGTCTGAACATCCTGCATATCTTCAAAAGAAGGAAGCAAAACTAAACCTCCATAGATCGAACATTAAACTATAAAATCAAATTTAAAATGTATTAACCTGTTAACATCTAAACTCTGACTACTTAAGTTTTTGCTCTATACAAGAGTTCTGAGCATGTATGTAGACACAGCAATTTGATACCGTAAAATGTATTAATATTTGTGTTTTTTTTTTGCTATGCTGGACTGGTGAATCGTGTCTGGCCATGGGCAGACACGAGATCAATGCTTTAAACAATATCGTAAAAATGTAATGTAATTCTGATTGAATTTGATAAAATAAAATAAAAATAACATGATTTCAGTACTCATTTAGAAGTTTAGAAACGCGGTCTGCAATTGAAGCCTTGGCAGCTGGAGATACACCTTCTTCGCCGATAATAGTTGCCAAAAATCCTTCCGCCAGGACTCTGTTCTCTATCACTATGGCCGCATCCTTCTCCGGAACACTCCAACCATCTTTAGAAAACGCAATCTGCCATCCCCCACCAACATTAATTTACAGCAATTAATGCAAAGAAACAGATAAAGATTATGAAATGAATTCTGAGAATATAAGGCATTGACGATACCCCTAGGCCGGCCGATGAAATCGAAAACAGAGTGCAGTAGCCAGGGAGAAAATTCTTGTCCTTGAAAACGTCTTTCAATTGCTCAATCGCCTTCGCTTCCGCCTCGCTGTATAAA
>LPNX011119541.1:6837-48670 GCA_001517045.1 Pseudotsuga menziesii | reverse complement strand
GGTTCAAGTTCAAATCTTCTGAGTTAAAATTTTAAATTACTAACAATCAAGAAGCATCCATTGATTTTCAAGAAGATTTCCCTTTTAACCCTGTGCAAAACTGTTATTTAAAAACACATCATTTTGCACTTCTTTGTCCGAATCTTGCAATTCAAGAAAGGTAAAGTTTTGATTGATCCAGAACTATACTCGATTTTTGGATCATGTAGGCCCGTTTAAATGGGCTAAGATTTTCAAAAATAAAAAAGATTTATAAAAATAAAAAAGCATCCATTGATTTTCAAGAAGATTTCTCTTTTCACCTTGTGCAAAACTGTTATTTAAAAACACATCATTTTGCACTTTTTTTGTCCGAATCTTGCAATTCAAGAAAGGTAAAGTTTTGATTGATCCAGAACTATACTCGATTTTTGGTTCATTTAGGTCTATTTAAAATGGGCTAAAACTTTAGATACAAAATTCAATAAAAATCAAGAAGAATCCATTGATTTTCAAGAAGATTTCTCTTCTCACCCTGTGCAAAACTGTTGCTTAAAAACACATCATTTTGCACTTTTTGTGCGAATCTTGCAATTCAAGAAAGGTGAAGTTTTGATTGATCCAAAACTATACTCGATATTTAGATCATTTAGGTCCCTTTAAAATGGGCTAAAAATTTACATACAAAGATCTATAAAAATCAAGAAGCATCCACTGATTTTCAAGAAGATTTCTCTTTTCACCCTGTGCAAAACTGTTGTTTAAAAACACATCATTAAAAATCAAGAAGCATGCATTGATTTTCAAGAAGATTTCTCTTTTCATCCTGTGCAAAACTGTTGTTTAAAAACGCATCATTTTGCCCTTTTGTCCGAATCTTGCAATTTAAGAAAGGTAAAGTTTTGATTAATCCAGAATTATACTCGATTTTTGGATCATCTAGGTCCATTTAAAATGGGCTAAAATTTTAGATACAAAATTCTATAAAATCTCTGGCATCATACCCTTCAAATTCTGGCATCATACCTTTGGAACTCTGCCCAAAAAGATTTTCCTTTTAACCACATATAAAACAAACTCTGGCATCATACTAAAGAGATTTTCCTTTTAGCCATATATAAAACAAACACGGTATCACACCGCTAAACAACTGAAATAACAAATCACGGTATTGCACAGCTAAACAACTGAAATAGCAAATCCCTGTATGGTCATGGTTTGATATACCAGCTCCGGCGAGTATCAGTTCCTTGGAGGATGTAGGGAAGGCCACAGTAGGTGAAAATAACGAAGCCTTCGACCTCCATCCCAGGTAGTGGGACTGAATCGGCCTTGCTCGACATTGCAGCTCCTGTCGATCAAATACTCTGCATTCAAAATGAATTTATTATGAGTTAAACACATTACATCAATCAGGTTGCCCTACATAAAATTAATTAGTAATGGCTGCGGAGACTATAACGCCCAAAATTATTTGATGCACAAATGAAAACAGCTATTTCAGCTTTTCCATGGCTTTCGAATGCTGTACATTGCTTATCTGGGCAGTGGAGAAAACGTTTATTTGCAGGTTATTGACAGAAGGCTGATTTGATTCCGGCGACAAAATACAACTTCAGAGAAGCCCAAAATTATCTGATGCCTAAATTAAAACCGCTGTTTCAGGTTTTGCCTGTACACTGCCACTGTGGGCGGTGGGGAAGTAGTTTATTTGCAGGTTGTTGAGAAAAGTCTGATGTTATTCCCGCGACAAATCAATACAACAAGGGCAGGCATTTTAATAATGTTGTTGAATATTTCAAAGGGATATTTTTTAGTCTGATTGTTGACCTAGTATCTGTACGAGTTTCACGAGGAGGGGCGTGTACAAGAGACACTGATCGAGGAAGAACTTTCCCACGGTGCAATGTAGGCAGCTTGGTGTGGTGTTCTTGCTGGCCCACTAGGCAATACAGCTATGGGAACAAGGGAACGGGAGGGAGTAACGAGCCGAGCCTTGGCTCTGGTGTTCTTGGGAGTTTAGTAGCAAGCTCTTCTTAAATATGTACCTGCCTAGCATCGAACAATGTCCCTACAGATTATTTAGCTATCCATATCATCGAGCTATTCATGCCATGCCATAGATTACATACATCTTATTTTTAAATTTTTAAATTTGAATTCGAAATAGGCCGATTTGAATTCTAGTAGTAACCCTCTTTCGTCTTGAAGCTTCTCTTCTTCTCTTCCTGGCTTGTTTATCACATATGATTAGGTAGCGGTATAAGAACATTCAATAAAAAATGCTATGGTTTGCTAGTTGACGGAGTTTAGTTCTTCCATCATCCACGTATAGAACTATTTCGCAATGTTGTGCAGGTATCTTAAATTCACTGGCAGGTATAGCAACGACTTGTGATAAGGAAGGGGGCGCAATTGAGTCTGGCAATGGCCATGGTAAACAATCTCCTCCACATCCAGTAATTAATTTAACTCCTTTTCATGGTATTTAGTTGCAAATTTGGCAGACATGTTTTTCCTGAGCGGTTTAATTGTTTATGCAGCTTTATGAGATGATAAAATGCTCTGTTAAAGAAAAGTGCAGTCGTGGAGAGAATGTTTAATACCCTCGTAACACAGAAATTAACTATATTTAATTTTAGTCATGTGATAAAATTAACAGTTTTGGTAGAAGTTTTATTTTATTAATAAAATGTGAATATCAGGATACAAAAGTTAGAAGGGTTGGTTAGCAAGACATATCAAAGTTTTAAGAAAGCAAAAATGGAAAACAAAAGGAGAAGAGAAAGACAAGAAAATGAGAAAAGAGTTGTCAAAACATCTAGGGTAGTGTAGGCTCTATGCAGCTAATATCTAAAAGATGTTAGGCTTTGAAGTGGAACTGTCACTGAGCACATTAAAGAGGTGTTAAGTTATGCGGGTAACTAAAAATGAATCATAATCTTAGGTCTTGGCCAAGAGGATGGAGTCTTTGTAGACTGAAAAAAAGTTTCAAAGTTCCTAAGGAAAAATGAAGTGTAACTATCTAGTTTTTAGTTCGAAAAAAAAACTTAGATAGTTTTCATTAATAACATGAATCTTATTTTATTGATGATAATGGATTATGTTTTAATTTCTTAATAATCTTTTTTATTAAGTAGTTAGAGATTAAATAAAATAGCCTAGCATGAATGTATCTTCTCATTATTAAAGAAGTAAATAATGTCTCTCGTTTATATTTCCCATGAATGCATCTTTTCATTATTAAAGAAGTAAAGAATGTATCTAGTTTATATTATTTGTCTTCAACTATCACTCATAATAGTGCCATGCTAAAATATTACTTCTTGTTTTTGTAATTAAACTATACATGTTTATTATTGGAAGGGTCGGGCATAAGAATGGTCGGATAGAAACTTTGTATAAAAAGAAAACCCTAGTTCTTTATTGAGCAGTTCAAAGCCTTAAGATTAGACAAAATAATCGATAATGAGATAACCATTGAGAAAAACACTAGGGATTTTTCGTAATGACAAATATAGACTAAACCTTTAAAGAAATTTAAAGAGTTGTCCTTGAACAACGATATTTAACATTTAAAAAAAAATATATAAATAAAAGATTTGTCATTGTATTAACTAGGGTAATTACCCAAATAAACCTAACATGCACAGTGGTAGAAGTAATAATTTTATAAAAATGAAATAAGAATGCATTCAACACCTCCAATAAATAAAATAGACTTCATTTAGGATTTTAAAAGAACCGACTTTTCTCCACGGGATGTTGTTATAAAGCCTATTCAAATAAGTATGTTTAATATTGAAAATTTAATATAAACAGAGTAAAGGGTAAATACTTTAACTCTAAACAATTTTCCTCGTCATATCACGGGAGGGCAGGGAGGAGAATCAAAATCTCAAAGAACAAAATAATTATCCACCCAAAGAATATAGTAACCAAAGGCAAGTCACCTCAAGATATTTGGTTCTCTAGTGTTTTTTCATATACCAAAAGAGAAAAGAACCAAGCTGGATCTTTTAGGAAAGAAAGGAGTATTTGTTAGGTACTGTGAGGCCTCCAAGGCCTTCAAAATATATATAACAGTTTTGGCACCATATGGAAATTAGCAGGGATGCAACCTTTGATGAAGATGCGGCTCTCAAGAAGTCGAGAAAGTGTCAACCTGAAGAAACATATGAAGAAGTTGTAGCTCCCAGAGCTGCAGAACTAATGAAATAAGTTACACCTTCTCATGATGATGACATTCTAGAAGGACATGATATGTTGGAGCCCCAAGAACCTCCCCACATGAATGTCTCCAACAAGAGAAAGCCAACTTGGGCCCGTGAGCAGGGTAATTTTTAATGGAGAAATTTCACCAATTGGATAGTTTTTGGGTTTTTTCAAAAAATAAATTCGTTATTTGGTGTCTAATATTGCCTATATCTACATAAAATATGTTTTTTTATCATAATATTCACCAAAATTTATACATTTCAGTGTTAATTTTATGTTTCATATTTAATATTCGCCTACCTATTTATAAACATGTTTTTTCAATCCAAAACAATCGCCTAGAATACTATACTTAAGTATAATATTAGAATACTTAAAAAATACCCTGCCATTGAGATTATTCAAGAAGCAGAAAGGTATGGTGCTCTAGATGGCTCCACAAGGCAGAGCAAGAAGCCAAAGCCATTTCCTGGTTATGCGGCTTTGATGTGTGATTGTGTAGACAAAGAACCTACTTGTTTTGAAGCGGTTATTCAAAATAAAGAATGGGTAGAAGCTATGACAGAAGAATACCAATCCATAATGAAGAATGATGTATGGAAAATAGTTCCCAAGCTAGAAGGAAAAAGTGTGGTATATTCCAAAAATGGATCTACAAGATAAAACATATAGCCGATGGAAGTATCAAGAAGTACAAAGCCATATTTGTGGCCCGTGGATTCTCTCAAAAAGAAGGAATTGATTATGAAGAGACATTTGCTCATGTAGCAACGTACACTTCTATCGTAACCATCATGGCACTAGGAGCCAAGACAGAATGGAAGATACACCAGATGGATGTGAAAACAACCTTCCTAAATGGTGTTATTGAAGAGGAAGTGTACATAGAACAACCACAAGATTTTGAAGTCGAAGACAGGAGAACACATGTCTGTAAATTGAAGAAATTTATGTACGAACTAAAACAAGATCCAAGAGATTGGTATGGAGGAATCAATAGTTTTCTAATGAGATTGGGCTTTAGAAAAATTAATACTGATTCGAACCTTTACTTCAAGGATATGGATAATGAACATGCCATATTATTGTTGTATGTGGATGACTTGTTTCTGACAGGTAATGAGAAACAAATCTTAGAGTGTAATAAGAATCTTGTTGCATAATTTGAAATGAAAGACCTTGGCTTGATGCAGTATTTTCTAGGTATTGAAGTATGGTAGAGCCTAGAAGGAATCTTCCTTAACCTAGGAAAGTATGCGGTGGAAATATTGAAAAGGTTTGGCATGTTGAAATGTAAAGACATAGCCACACCCATGGATACACACTTGAAGTTCTTGGATGATGCTTCGTCAAAATTAGTGGATGTGACACTATACAAACATATCATTGGTTCATTGATGTATCTGACTTATACTTGACCAAATATATGCTTTGTTGTGAACACTTTGAGTCAGTATCTGGTTGAAACAAGACATGTTCACTTGGTAGCTGCAAAGCATGTGATGAGGTACCTAAAAGGTACGATAGACTATGGTATCAGTTATACTAGAGATCATGACTTCAGACTGTATGGTTATATCGATTCAAATTGGGCAGGAAGTGTCTTAGATAGAAAGAGCACTTTAGAAGATATTTCAGTATGGGGTCAGCCATGATCTCATGACTAAGTAGGAAGAAGTCCAGTGTTTCTCTCAGCACTGCAGAAGCGAAATATATTGCAGCTTGTTCTGCTAATTGTGAAATCATATGGATTTGGAGGTTGTTATCGGATCTATTCGATATGGATATGGATTCTATCGTGATTCTATGTGATAACCAAATCTGCATGAAGATGATAGAGAACCCCATGTTCCATGATAATATGAAGCACATAGAAATATGGTACTTCTACATTCGTGACATGGTGCAGAAGGGAGCTATAAAGCTCCAATACGTGAGCACAGATGAGCAAGTTGTAGATGTGTTGACTAAGCCTCTATCTCGTGTGAAGTTTGAACACTTTTGAGAAAATCTTGGTGTTGTCCGTGAGGACTTCCCTTGAAAGGGGGAGTAGTATTGATACTATGGAATCCTGATCACAGTAGGTAGCTTAGTTGGGATTGATCATCCTTAGACTTGATCCCGTAACTTCGAAAGGAAGGATCATCTTAAAAGTTGATCTTATTGGACTTGATCCTATAATTTCGAAATGAAGGATCGTCTTAAATGTTGATCTTGTTGTACTTGATCTCGTAACTCTAAAAGGAAGGATATTCCAAGATGTTGATGTTGGGATTGATCATCCTTAGGCTTGATGCCATAATTACGAAAGGAAGGATCATCTTAAATGTTGATATTATAGGACTTGATCCTGTAATTCCGAAAGTAAGGATAATCCAAGATGTAGATGTTGGGACTAACCATCCTTAGATTTCATCTCATAATTCTGAAGGGAAGGATCGTCTTAAATGTTTATGTGCAAGGACTAACCATCCTTAGACTTGATCCTCTAATTCGGAAAGAAATGATCGTCTTAAATGTTGATGTGGAAGGACTAATCATCCTTAGAATTGATCTCGTAATTCCAAAAGAAAGGATTTCCTTAAATGTTGATGTGGAAGGACTAACCATCCTTAGACTTGATCCCATAATTATGAAAGGAAGGATCGTCTTAAATGTTTATGTAGAAGGACTAATCATCCTTAGAATTGATCCTGTAATTCCAAAAGGAAGGATTGTCTTAAATAGTGATGAGTAATGGACTTGATCCCGTAGTTCCAAAAGGAAGGATACTCTAGAATGTTAGTAGTGGACATGATCCTATAATTCCAAAAGGAAGGATTGTCTAGAATGATAGTAGTGGACTTGATCCCGTAATTCCAAAAGGAAGGATCGTCCAGAATGTTAGTAGTGAACTTTATCCTGTAATTCTAAAAGAAAGGATCATCCAAAATGTTAGTAGCGGACTTGATCCCGCCCTTTTGAAAGGAAGGATCATCTAGAATGTCAATGATAGACTTGATCTCTTAATTCTGAAAGGAAGGATTGTTTGAGTACCATGGATGTGTTGTCCATGATCCCGTAATTCTAAAAGGAATGATCATGTTGGTTGTTATTGTACCTACCATAGATGATGTTACTCCAGCCTTGTGTTGTTTATGATGATGTTGTTATTCCTATCTCATGTTGTTGTTGTTATTCCATATGTATGCTAATGAGACAGGCTCGTGTTGTCGTTGTTCTTATTGTTCCAATTTTATGTTGATGAGATACCATATTGTTGTCAATGTTAGTTATGTATCAATTTTTATGTAGAAGATGATGTTCCATACTGTAGATGATGATTCCCGAGTCCCATGTTGCATATGATGATCCATTTGCATGCTACATATTGCTGAAATAATAACTTCGAAGAATATTCTACTTCTGCTTCACATTATTATTGTTCCTCCTTCGGGAGGAGTTACTGATGTAAAAGTTCATGTAAATATCATGAGGTACACCCTCGGTTCTAATTCAGGTAAATAGCACCCAAAAAATATGATTATAATTATTATTGTGAATTTTACCTAAGCAAGCCATCCCTGTTATAGCTGATTTTACCACACTTGGTAGATCACATATTTATGGCCTTACATGTCCCTCTGCAAACTCTTTGGACCCCCTTTCTTGAATTATAGTTTCATGATCCAAGAAAATCCCTAAAAAGAACATTTTTGTTGGTATATGTGACATTTAAGCTAATATCCACGTGTACATGCACCTTGCTCCACTATAGCCTGTTTACATCAGGAAATGTGCATAAAAACAAATAAAAATTGATTTTTCCTCAATGAGTCCTGAATAACTCGACTCGTGGCATTCCATATGCCTGGAAACGCTCTGAATCGACCCTCCATTATCTATTAGAGGGTTATATATTGAGCCTCTTGGATGCATTGAAGGGGAAGAAGATTGGAGAACAAGGAAACTATAGTTCATTGTTTCCTCATATGCTTATGCTTGAGTTTGCATCCCATTGTCCTTTTGAGCACAAATTGCTGCTCTTCCCAAGCTTTCCATTTCTTTGTAAGATTTCTAGTGAGATGGAGAATTGAAGTGGTGAAGGCCCAGGTGGAGGACTTGATTTCTCCTTTTCGATGAGGTGCCGACAGAGTTTGTCACTATTTACTCTATTTATTATTAATAAAAATATCTATTTCTCATCCATTACATGTGTATAACTATGAATATTTTATCCATGGATGTAGTTATGTTTTCTTATACATGTTGGAATTATGTATTCTAGATTATACCTAACACTTTAACATATATCATGCTTGTCTTGTTTGCTATTGCTGAGAGTGAATTATGAATACATGCGTGTTGGAAAATCTCAACGGGGATCTACCTCAACCGTTCGAAATAAGGTATGTTTTGTATCTCTTAGTGTTAGCAACATTTTTTTATTTTTCATATTGAAATGGATCGATTTCTGGTGTCATTCAGTCTGTTGTGGTCTACCCCAATACATAGGAAGTTTCTCTCTGTAACAGAATTGGCGCCTCTGCTGGGGAGGTTCCTTTTTTTCTTTGGGGATTCAGTGCACAATGTGCTTGATTTTCTCTTTTTTTCTCTTTGTTTATGTGTCAGGTCCAGAAGTATGTGTAACACCCCGGTTTTGACCCCATTTGCATTAAATGTATATGATGTATATATATATATATATTGTAATTAATCGTGGTGGGGAGCTAAAGGAAAAATCCCCACCATCGATTTGGTTTTTTTATGTTCGGTGATTGAAATCGTTGCAAATGGAATATTGTGCTATCTGGCACATATTAATTCTGGCATCATGTAATTATGCATTTTAATTAAAATGAACCCCAACCAGCTATGTCAATGCAACCATAATGAAAAGGGCATGATTTTCCTAAGGATAGGGAGGGAAATTATTAAACCTTGAGCCAATGGGGAAAATCCAAGTGTCAACTATTAAAGCCATTTAGTTGTCACCCACCCTTTTGACTTACTCACCTTTCCATTGTCTCATTCAGTCAATTACCACATTAAAACCTCTGATGTTAATTGGGCATTTATTGCTGGGCAATGGTGTGTGGTAGGACTGTCAGTCCTTGCCCACATGCACACTCCACCAACAGACTCATTCACCCTCACACAGCTGAGAAATCGTTGTTGGTTTCATGCATGATTTTGGTTTTTCGTTGGTTTCTTGCACGCTTTTGGGTTGTTGTGGGTTCTTATTGAATCATTTTGGCCACGATAGGGCCAAGAACGATTCAGGAAATCAAATTTCCTAGTCAGAACCATGTATTACCTAAGTTGTCACCTCAGTTGTTCTATGGTGTTTGATTTTATTTCCCAGAGCTGTGAATTGCTTGTTTGGCTGTGTGTATGCAGTGGTTGTTCTTTGGACTGTGTTGGAGTGGGAATGAAGGCTTGGTATGCTTGATAAACCTGGTGTGTTTGGGAGCCACATAGACGCAGTTAGAGGGATGACTTTCTTCTCCACAACCCCTGAACAACACTGGAAGGGAAGTCGGGGACTGAGGGAATGTGTAGCAGAGAAGGGACTGATTCCTTGTGTTGGGTGTGTGTGGGTGTCCTAGAAGTTAGACTAGCTCTGGTGTAGGTGTCCTTAGCTCTTCAATGAGCCCACCAACTTATAATTCAGCTTTTCCCAGCTCCCTGATGGCTTGATAAACCCAACCGTGTTGGCTTGGCTAATTTGTGTATCTTTGGCTATGTGTGAGCCTGCTTAGTTCCTTATTCCTTGGGGAATCATTCCCAGCTCGGGGGTGGCAATGTTGCTGAGAGATTAAGGAGCACACTGGCCTATGGTTGGGTGGAACGTTGTAGCAACATAGCTGGCTGTGAGATAAATTCTTCATAAAGATAAGTATCATTGACTATCTCATCTCTGTAAATTGTATTTTGTTGTTTAATGAAAATGATGAACATGCTAAATGCTTCAATGTATGGTTTTTCTTCCGCTGTATGGTAACAATGTATGCATGTTTTACTTCATAGCATTTCAATTTTTATGTGTGTATGTTCATGGGGCTAGTTTCCCGGATAGATAAGGGTTTGGTAGCATCCTCTTTGTAGGTCAAAGGGTCGGGGACGTTACAGTATGTTTTCCCAGTAATTTCATGTTGAAGTAATTTAGGTCTTAGCTTATCATTTTACCCCCTTTCTCTTGTTGTATACAGGTTTTTTCTGTACATCTATGCATACATGCGGGTTTTGTTTGAATATCTACATATACACACATGTTTCCTACAAAAAGTTTCCTATTCCCCTCTTTTGAGTGTGAATTGGATGATTGAGAGATGTTGGGTGGATTTTGAATGTTGCCAAGTCTTCTTGGATTCTTTTTTGGTTTGCCTATTGCCTTTGTTTCTAACGAGAGACCTTTTTATTTGCTTCTTAGTTGGAAGTTGTTCTTGTCATCTTGTTTCCTTTTTTCTTTGGTATTAGTGCATTAAATTCCTTTTATCTAAGTGTCTTTCTTGGATGTTGTCTGACAGTTTCTGCAGAGTCTGGGAGTTGTAGAATCTTTTATTGCATTTACATATCATTTATTTCAAAAATACAAAAATATTTTATTTTTGGCATGTTCATGCATTTTTGCATTTGCATAGTACTTGCATTAGGGTTGCTTAGTTCGATTAGTATTCAAGTTTTCATATAGAAATGGTTTCATTATCATTTGAAGGGAAACATATGCATCTCATGTAGTGGCATACCCCTTTTTCACATTTATTGACAAAATCGCACTTGGAATTGTTTGTTAGGTGTGCATATTAACTTTCACTACTGAGTTATAACATCATTGGTTGCATGGTCATTTCCTTTGAGTAATCAAAACCTCTAAAATGCACGCTTAATTTAAAATGAATTACACATTTTTAGTTGATAGGGTACATCAACAAGCTTAGGTTTTAGAGTCTTGGAATAGGTTTTTGTGAGTAAATCTCTCCAATACTACTAAACAAAACAAGTAGGTGTCTTTCCAGGTGAGAGCATTAAATCCTTGGTATAATTAGTGTTCTTAGGAGGCTCCTCTTACACAGGATTTAAGCACAAGGCATCATACATGTTTTTTATGGGGATAGCCCCTTTCCACTCTTTGTGCAACGTCGAATATATTTCCAGGATCTTATTCATATCTTGCAGAGGGGGTACTTGCAGAGGTTATTATGTGAATGTCCTAGTTAGGTAGGGGTCAGACAACACAATCTCTTTATGCGTTGAAGTTGAGGGACACTATAATTGGTTACAAACCTCCACTTGTAGTGTATGGGAGTATCAATCCTCTCATAGCAGAGACATACCTGCTACATTTAGGAGCTCATTTATCCTCCCCTTGGCTTTATTGCATTTTGTCTTAGATTCTCTTAGGAGTGTGCTCTGTGAGCGTTATATTGCTCTAGGATTTGTAATTAGTTGAGTCTCTTTATTTTTGTGGAGTCATCATGGATTGAGGACAGGAATCTCGTTGTTCTCTACAATTAGCAAGCCTTCCACCTTCTATACCTCCTCCTCCTTCATGGAAGAGAGTTAGAAAATATAGGTGGACTCATACTCACTGTGATTCACACACTAGTCTCATCATGAGTCATGCATTTGAGGTCCCGGAAGCCCCTTATTCTTCATCCTCCAGGATGGGGAATGTGCCTTTGAGTGTATGAGGGAATCCATAAGAAACCGATTTGTTTGAGGTTGGTACATCGTATAATGCATGATCCTAGTTTTCAGATTATGTAAATACTAACCAATGATCTTCTCCTTAAAGGTTGAGCGGTGAGACTCATACTAATACTTACAGCACTAGCCCTTTCATATTTGGCATGCCAGACTGATACTAACCTTTTTCGTCATCTGCTGTAGATCTTGGTAGAGATCCTAGTACTACGCTTGGAATCACTTCCATTCCTTACCATGCAGATAGGTTTGGTAGTGGTCATATTGCACCTTCCACTCCCTTTGTGGGAGGATTTTCATACCCATTACCCAGGCCTAATTCTAGTATTCTTTTGCATGAAAGAGGCCCTAGACATGTGAACATTGGAAGCACAACTTACATTCCATCCTATGTTCCATCGTCTTCCACACCTATTCCTTTGAAGGCATTTCTCGTGACGCATCCTCCCCATAACTCACACGGTCCTTCAGGATGGAGTGCTACCTCTAGCCATGTTGTTCTCTCATTTACCAGTACCTTTGTGTTGGAGGTTACGTACCTCTTTATGTGTCTGAGCGTCAACCCTTCTATCAACCTTATAATTATGGCTATGTAACACCCCAGCCTCAAGGTATACCAAATTATAACATTCTAGTGTAAGTATTTTATGGGTAAAGTGGGAGGAGGCTATTATCCCACTCGCCAAAGCCATGGTCTTTACAAAAACCAAACTTACATGAGCCAATCTAGTTAGGGGGGATGGAACTAGATGTCACAACCTAGGCTCCCTTTCTTAGCTATGATGAACTTTCCTAACTTATCGAAGTTGACCAACGATCTAGTTTCTCATGATCTGACATGGGTGGTTGTCTCTGCCAAGCTTCCTTTGGACATTCCAAAGTTTGAAGGTAAGAATGGTGAGGACCCTGGAGAGAACATTACCAATTTCCACCAATGGTGCTCTTTGAATTCATTGAACCATGATTATGTTTGTTTATGACTGTTTCAACGTACCCTCACAGGTCATTCGACACAATAATATATAGAGTTGTTTGGGGGAACATATCGGACATTCAATTACCTATCCATTACCTTTCTGAACCCCTTTTAGCTACCCGTGCCTTACGATGCCGGTATCGAGCTCTTATAGAAATTTCGGCAAGATAAAACCAAGCATATTTTAGACCATATTCAAGAGTGGAATACATGAAAGCGGTTGATTAAGGCCAACATTCCACCAAATTTCCTTTTGGAATGGTTCCTCAAGTCGTTATTTCCATATATAGAGAATGATGTTTCCACATCTGGAATTATGAACGAAGAACAATCTATTTTCTGAGCTCAACAACTAGACTTGATTTATGCTCATTTTGGGCTCTTATATGAGATTATTCCTAATGAACCATGGTCAAATTTTGAGCCTAAGGTCAAACTTGAGCCACATGCTTATGGCCTTGTTGGCTCTGCGAATACTAAACCCAGAAACTTAGTTACGAATCAAATGAATAGCTTATCTATTAACCAACCTACATTGGCACAATCTACTACTTTGTCTCATCCCACCTAGTCAAGGGATGTACACTCTGTGCAATCATCAAACCAAAAGGGTAACCAGCTACCTAGATGAAACAAGAAAAAGGCAACAAACAATAAGAGAGGTGGGAATAGGAACACAAATTCTAATGATGACATGAATGGTAGTGATGCTGGGGGGGACAAGAAGTCTAAACGTAAGGTTAAGTTCCCTTTCAATCTTTGTAGGGGATATCACCTCACTTACTTGTACCCTCATATCGATGAAGCCTCGAAATTCATTGCATAGAGCCCGACTATGTTAATGGATCATTTACCGCACAATAAAAATATGAATTCGAGGACCATGGATTTTGGAAGTGCTTCTAGAGGGCATCAAAAACCTCCAAATGCTGAAGGTGGCCATGGGTGCATACACATGGCGTCTGCCGAGAATGTTGTGATGAGAGAAAAATATTATGGTTCGTTGCAACCTGACTTGGGAAAAGAACCTGCTCCTCCTAATGTCCCTTTGCATATAGAAAATCTTGTCGACAAGCTTGAAGTTACACCTCATATTACTATGGGAGTCTTAAAGTGCTCGGGGTACAATCCTAATGCCAGAGCCTCCCAACATTATTCTGTTGTCGAGGATTTGGGCCAGACTCCTTGTGTGATGTCCGCCTTAGAAGTTCTTCAGAATTTCCCTTCGCAGAGGTAATATTTGTTTCCTACCCTTGGATGGTTGATTTGCATCCTTCCATAGTGATTAAATTTGAAACCCATGAAGTACAACCTCGCTTTCCTTACCATGTGGATTTCCTAGTCCATGTGGAGTGTATGAACAACACCATTAAATGCATAGTAATTGATGAACGTACGACGGATTCTGTGATGTCTTTAACCTGTTGGAAAGGTCTAGGTTTTCTTACGTTGTCAAAATTTGGGACCATGTTGACTTCTTATGATGGGAGATATTTTCGGCCGCATGGTATACTTCCTTCTCTCGAAGTCTAATTGGGAGGGAAGACCATGTTGATCGAGGTTGAGGTGGTTGATGTGCCCCTTGAATATAACCTTTTATTGTGTCATAACTATATTTACAACATGAGAGAAGTCGTGTCATCCCCGTTTCGAATTATTTGCTTCCCTTTCAAAGATAGGATTGTCATGGTCGAGCAAAAATCATTCGATCATTACAGTATGAGAGCATTGTTGGGAGCTACTATCCTGGTGGTTAATAATTATGAGCCGACAGCTGAGAATGTTGGTGTGGGAGTGTATTCATCTTTTATGGGAACTTTCAATAATTCTACACAAATTCTGACTATAGGTTCTAGCATTGGTAGTGAGTCGTCATCGTTGCGTTCAATTCCATTTCGTATTGCACATTTGGAAGATCCTTGGACTCTCCGTTTTCTGAGAAATTCGAATGAAGACCCTAGACCTACCAGGATGGACATGCCACTATCTACAACAATGATCTCTTACCAATCTATCCTTGGTACCATTGTAGATCATAGTATTTCCTCTTCGCAAATGGAGGAGGACCCCTTTGCACTCCCTGCTTGGGCGGTTGCATCGTCACACTTTCATGATTTCTTCGATGAAAATTTTCCTTTGGATGAAGCTATTCTCGAAGCCATGAATGGTTTAGAAGGTCCTTGGGAGGATTTACACCATCGATCTTACTTTCTCCTCGATCTTGAACGAATTGAGAGTGATGAATATAGGGCGATCCTTAGCGAGAAGGTTGGTAGTCTCATGATCTCACTAGGTGTTGTTGGTAAGTATGTCAAAGGGAACATGGATAATTTATCACCGACTATCCCTACCAACATTTATCGAACTCCTAGAAAAGTAGAATATGTTTACATTGGGGTGGATTGTTCACCTGATGAGATTGAAGCATACACTAAGATCTTCAAATAATTTTGAGATGTTTTTGCTTGGTCGTATGATGAAATGTCAAGAATAGAACCTTAGATTGTTGAACATGAGATCAAGACTTATATGAATGATAGACCTATTCAACAACACTTACATGCAATGAATCCTCGTAAGGCACCCACTATTAAGGCAGAGATAGAGAAGTTTCTTAAGGTTGTCTTTATCTATTAGGTTCCCTTGATGGAATGGGTATCCAATCACATTCTGGTTGATAAGAATCAAGGGACTATCCATGTGTGCACTAATTTTAGAGACACGAACAAATCTTGTCCTAAAGATAAATTTCCCACACCATTCATAGATCAGATTTTGGATGAGTGTGTGGGAAGCGAGGTGTTTTTTTTCATGGATGGATTTTCAAGGTATAATTAGATTCAAATCAAACCTGAGGACCAACATAAAACAAATTTTATTTGTCCTTGGGGTACATTTGCATAACGGGAAATTTCTCTTGTCTTTAAAAACGTAGGAACTACTTTTCAATGAGAACCTTCTCCTTTCACGATTTTAAGTGAATAATTGAAATATATCTTGATGATTTAGTTGCTTACTCTTGTTTGAGAGTGGATCATCCTGACCATCTACGCTTTGTTTTCAAAATGTGCTGCTGATATCAAATTCGGTTAAATCCACAAAAGTGCATCTTTTGCGTGAAAGTAGGTCGCTTGCTGGGGTTTATCGTTTCTAAGGAGGGCATTGGGTTTGACCCACTTAAGGTTGTGAAAGTACTTCGATTGTCTCCCCCACACAATATTACACATCTTCAAAGTTTGCAAGGGATGGATAACTTCTTGCGGAGGTTTGTTGTCAGTTTTTCCAATTTGAACAAGGGTTTCATGCACCTTTTGAAGAAAGACACTCCTTTTATCTGGGATGAGCGAGCCTAGGAGTATTTTGATGCATTGGAGAAAGCTTTGGCATTGGCCCCCATGCTTAGTCCACCCAACTATAGCCGTGATTTCTTTTTATATGTGGCCACGTCTCAAGAGACGATTGGAATGATTTTGGTCCAAGAGGATGAGGAGCTCCAAGAGCACATTATCTATTATATTATTTGAAACCTTATTGATGTTAAACTTAGTTACACTCATGTCGAGAAGCTGGCCTTAGCTACCGTCCATGTGGTTCAATGGTTGAGACATTACATACTCCTTTGCCATACTTTGGTTGTGGCTCACATCAATCCATTTTAGTTTGTCCTAACTAGACGGATGATAGGGGGGAAATATAATAAATGGATTGTGATCTTGCAAGAGTTCAATCTAAAATTTGTTTCATCAAAATCAAAGAAATCATTGCTCTTTGTGGAGCTCATATCAGATTTTCCTAGTTGGGATGAAGTTGAGATTCATGAAGAATCTTTTGTTGATGAACATATCTTCCTCATTTTGACTGTGGACCCATGGTATGGGGATATTATCATTTATTTTCAAACTTTTAAGGTCCCTCCTCACCTCTCATGGGATGAGCATCAACGATTACAACATGTAGCTAAGAACTACCTCATTGTTTGTGACACTTTGTATCGTCGTGGGGTGGATTCCATTCTGCATCGATGCTTGACTCACAAGGAGGTTGAGGCTATGCTTAATGATTGCCATGGAGGGGTGTGTGGTGGTCATTTATCTGCGCTTGCTACAACCCAATTTTTTTTGAGAGCGGGCTATTTTTGGCCATCGATATTTAAGGATTATGTTAATGTTGTCAATCAATGCCACCCTTTCCATCAGTTTGCATGGAAAATGCCATATCATCCTTCCCTATTACATTTGATTATCATCATTGGTCCCTTCACTAAGTGGGGGGTATACTTTATGGATTACAACCCAGCTTTGGCTGGGGGAGTCATCATATTATAGTTGTTGTAGATTACTTCAAGAAATGGGAAAAGGCTATGCCCTCTGTCAAATCTAACGATGAGACAACCGCGCATTTCATTTTCAATCATATTATCACTCAGTTTGGTATCCCGAGAGAGCTTGTCATGGACCATGGTATAAAATTTCAAAATAAGATAATGGTTGAGATTTCTTTGATGTTGGGGCATAATAAAGAGCATTCCTCTTCTTATTATCCTTAAGAAAATGGACAGGTTGAAGCCGTGAATAAATCCCTTAAGTCAATTATCCAAAGAACCATCACAGAAAGCAAAATGAATTGGCACATCATGTTGTACCTTGATTTCTGTGCCTACTGAACCGCAGTTAATAATTCCACTAGTTTTTCTCCATATCAGTTAGTGTATGGGGTGTAGTCAATATTATCGATTGAATGTGAAATCCCTTCTTTGAAGCTAGTCATAGAACTTTTTCCAGAAACTTCTGAGTTAGAGGAACGTCTGGTCCACTTAGAGAAACTTGATGAGCAACGTCGAGATTCCTTAGTGGATCTTGAAGTAAATAAGAATCACGTTAAGGATCAATATGATAATTTTGTCTGTCCCTGAAAGTTTAGTGAAGGTGACTTTGTCCTCTTATATGACCAAGCTAGTGAACCGTTAGGGGCGGGAAAGTTCAACCCCATGTGGCATGTGCCTTACGTAGTTAAACGAGTGTTAGAGAAAGGTTCTTACGAGCTAATAGATTATGAGGGGACAGCCTTGGCGGAGCCTAGAAATGGGATCTATGTTAACAAGTAGCGTGTGATTCTCAGTTAAGGCTGATGCTTTGTATACTATTGTATAGTTGCATAGTTTAGGATTGATCTTCTTGTAGTGATCCATTTTGTTGACTTGCTTCTGTTTGTTGTGGAAAAGTTTGGTAGTCTTCGGTATATGTAGGATATGCTGATGGTTCCAGCCATCACACTCAAAAATTAGCTTCGATTGCTTAGGTGATTTATATGCTTACGGGTCAAGTTTTGTCTTCAAGAGGTGTATGGATCCGACCATCATTGAACAACATTGCTAAATATAGTGTCGTGATTGAGTTACTAAGTGTTGCCATCTCTCACGATATTCGATCTCATGAGGTATGTCTTAACTCACTGTTAGTGGTTTACAATTAAATGGAGTGTATCATATTAGAGATCCTACTTTATTACAAAGATTCTTGCGAGTAAAGTTGTTAGAACGACAATTTGAAAATATTACATGCATTCACATTCCAAGAATCTACAATCATGTTGATTCTTATCCAAATTACGTACTAGATTGGCATTTGATACATAGACAATGAAGCATTCACATCACATTCACACATGTAAATATAAATAACCGATCATTATAAAAATTTTCATTCAAAATATAGTTCAAAAGTGGTGTCATAATACATAATATCATGATACAAAATTGGGGCTTTCAGCCACCAAAATACACTAAATAGTTGATACAAAATGTACATCAAGGCCTCTAAGTTTGCAGAGCAGGGTGATGATCATGAAAAAAACACCGTCCTTATCCAACCACCTAAACAACCGAACTCATGCATGAAGTACACCTATAACTTCCTCTGCATTGCCTTGGGAAAGTCCTCGACTTGCACAATGGGCACTCTATGCGTCAAATGGACGAATTTCATGTGGATGCTCTGGAGAGTGCACTCTGCATCCCCACCCAGTATATCATCACCCTTCCCCATTTGATGATGTCGAGGGAATCCATCTATCCATCTAGGACCAACATATGCATGTACATGATCAGTATTGCTATGTGTCACCACCCAAAAACATGTTTATTGATTTCATCATATCAAAAAATACAAAAAAATCAAATAATTCAAAAATAAAAAGAATTTGGGATTGTCACCCATATCTCCATATGCGTCTCCCTATGGTATATGAATATGTGGATCACCACGAAAATCTATCCCTATATAGGGATAGTCATATATGGCCACGATTTGTATATGCCACCAGTGGAAGAAGTTAGGTGGGTAGGGTGTAGCTACATGCCCTACTCCTAACTTCCACATCACACCTTCCGAGTGCACCTGAGTTGGATCCTGTATACCATGTGGAGCGATCTAGACTCTTAGGCTAAGGCCCAGTACATGCTCGAAGAAGAAGGTACTCAAAATGATGGAAAAACCAAAGTTTATTGTTCTACCCATCTTGTAGTCCATCAATTGTTGTTTCATGTTTCCCAAGAAATAAGTACTCCAGTCATATATAGTCATCCTCATGCACTTGAATGCATAAAAAATAAGAGGCTTGGAATCTTGATGTAGAGATTCTAACACCGCAATCGTGGCCAATGCTAGCACTATGGCCTTGAGGCCAAGGGTCTGAATAGAGTTCACTGGGACCTGACTTCCAAACTTTTCAGTGTCTGGAAGGTAGTATACAACAATGTACTCATCAATAGTGAGGCCAACTCCAACCCCACGAGCTCTCAAGTTTACTATCTCACCTCGGCGGGGTAATCTAGTGATAAAATATATGTCCTCAACCTCAAGGCTAAGAGGCATCCCATCGATATGAAAGGTATTTGTATCTGGATCCCAGTAATCCACGAGCATCTAGAGTAGTATTCGTTGAGCCCTCAATCTTTCGAGACACCAAAACTTATACAAACCACATTCCCACTCCAACACCATACTCAAAGAAAAACACAAGATTTGATGAGTTTTTTTTTGAAATTTGGTATGTTCGGCCTCATACATGAATTTTTCATTAAAAACAATATTTTATGCATATAATTGGCCCTATACACAACCCAATGAACTATAGGTCGCGTGAGATGAGATACCAAACTAGGGGTACTTCAAAATAAAAAATTAACCACTGAAAATTAAAATAAAACCATTAAAAATAAAGAGTGTGGGATGTAGATTTACCTAGCTTAGACAGTTCTAGGTTTCATGGCTCGTAGCTCCTAGAATTAGTGTTTGAAGTTCGTGGCTCAAACTAGCTCCCATGCACTATGTGTTGTAAAATTTTCAAATGGTATGGTGAAAATGACTTTATAAGAAAATTTTGAAATTTTTACCCACTACTCTATAGTTTTTACCCATATTGACTCTTTTGAACTGTTTTTGCCTAATGTTGTGGTGTAGGGACTTGATTCAAGTGTACTTTTACCAAGTTCTTGACCCGTTTGTATCTAGTATAGGTATAAATTTTAACTGGCATATAGGTTAGGACTACATTTCTGATTGCATTATGCATTGCCTTATGACCATGTCTGCTTGACTATAGGTACAAACCCACTTCTTAATTGCATGGAACCAACACACTTCTAATAGAAGTGGCATTATGTAAGTGGTAGAGCCTTCCCATTCATGGGTGCCCTAGTTAGATTCTGCTTTGCAATTTGGTACCCATGTCGAGATTTTTCCACTAGGTTTGGAAGTCCCTTATAGTCATGCCATGTCTATGAGTGAGAGCTTCATATCCCTCTTGAAATTTATGTTGTCCATATCCCATAGGGACTCCCTTTTTTATCAATTTGTAATTACATTTCATGCGTTTCGCTTACCTTATTGAGCTTTATGCCGACTCCCCTCTTCAGAGTTATAAGACATATAGCCTGAGCTCATCTCAATCCTAGCCAACCAGAGCCTTTTATGTATTCTTTGTAGCTTCATCATCCCATACCGGGAAGAGACCTTCCCCTGAGGGTTTGTATCCTGCACATGGTTCCTTGCATTGAGCATAGGTATGTTCCACTTCTTGGAACTATTTTTCTTGCTCTCGACACGCGTCTGCTCCTAGGTATGTACTATGAGCACTTTTATTATTTTTCAAACTTTCTAATATGAAAAGGTCCAAAAAAATTAAAAACATAAAAATCCAGATTAGAAATGATAATACTTTTGGCAGCTATCGAGTCGTGTCGGATTCGAACAGAGCATTGTATATCACATCCATTGGTTGGGTTATTAGTATGACTTTAGGAGTTGTACTAGTTATTATGAATTTTCTTCACTGACTAGTTATGCTTCCAGTCCCTATGGAGCCTCTGCTGATGCCTCCTGTGTCTCATAGTTGTCCTAGTTTTCATGTCAAGTATATGCTTCCTATTCAACAATATTTTTCCTTATGCTCTTGTTCAAAGGAAATTTTATCCTAAGTCGGAAATTCCTCAGTTATATTTTCTTGGCATGTTGGTCATTCTCGATACAGTTACTATTTCATCCACATCTTGTTCATCTAAGTTCTTCCAAATAATCCAGCATTGCTGACTACCTCATGTTGGTTGATGGGGAATTCCTTAATGCCCTCCTTCAAGTGGATTCCATTCCATTGACTTCAGATCATTTATTCTAGTAATAGGAGTCTAGAGTAGATTGAGTTCCTTGAGACTTGTAATCATCAATGGTAGGTTCTCTCATCATCGACAGTTTTGGGAATATATCAATGTCCCTTGATCGATGGATTCTTTCAAGTGTTCGACCTTAACACATCTATTCACACTTGTTAGATTCCACTATGTACCTTGATTATCATTATCATTATTGGTGGGATATATCGCGTCTATAAATGGTATACATTAGTGACTGGTAATCAGACGATGGTACATCATGTTCGACCTCGACACCTTTATTCACGTGATGGGACATACACTCGTAGCCATTTGAGTAGAAGACCTCTGAGATTGGTGGCACTCCACATATGCTACGTCTTTGATCGTGCCAGTATTTATGAGATGTCATCTCTCATGACCATATTCCAATATATTATTAGATATTTTCATCGATTATGGATATATTCTTCACTATATATTGTATGTGGCGATGACCACATGTGACATATGTCTATTATGCCTATTTATGGCCATTATACTGTTATGTATCTGAGACTGCTACATGTGTATTTGCAGTCACATGCTGATATTTATCATTGTATTTTACTGATAAGTGGATGGTTCTTCCACCTAGGTCTTTATTACTCCACTTCTGGGACGGATATAATGTATTTTGACCATCATGTTACCCCTATGACTTGACACATTAGGGGGCATCTATTATAGTTGATTTTACCACACTTGGTAGATCACACCTTTATGGCCTTCCATGTCCCTTCGTAGACTCTTTGGACCCCCCTTGCTCAAATTATACTTTGATGATCTAAGAAAATCCCTAAAAAACACTTGTTTTTTGGTATAAATGACTTTTAAGTGAATATCCACATGTACATGCAACTTGCTCCACAATAGCCCGTGTACATCGAGAAATGTGCATAAAAACAAAACAAATTTGGATTTTTCCTCAATGAGTCTCGAACAACTTGACTCTTGGCATTTCATATGCCTGTAAACACTCTGATTCGACCCTCCATTGTCTATTGGAGGATATATATTGAGCCTCTTGTATGCATTGAAGGGGCAGAAGATTGGAAATTAAGAAAAATATAGTTTATTGCTTCCTCATTTGCTTATTCTTGAGTTTGCATCCCTTTGTCCTTTTGAGCACATACTTTTGTTCTTCCCAAGCTTTCCATTTCTTTGTAATCTTTCCATTGAGATGGAGCATTGAAGTGGTGAAGGCCCAGGTGGAGGACTCGGTTTATCTATTTCGATGAGGTGCCAACAGAGTTTGTCACTATTCTCTCTGTTTATTATTAATATAAATATCCATTTCTCGTCCATTACATGTGTATAACTATGAATATTTTATCCATGGATGTAGTTATGTTTTCTTATACATGTTGGAATTATGTATGCTAGAGTAGGTCTAACACTTTAACATATATCATGCTTGTCTTTTTTGTTGTTATTGAGAGTGAATTGTTGGAAAATCTCAATGGGGATCTACCTCAACTGTCCGGAATCAAGTATGTTCTGTATCCCTTAGCGTTAGAACCATTTGTTTCTCTTGCATATTGAAATGTATTGATTTCTGGTGTCATTCAGTCTATTGTGGTCTACCCTAAGCGATAGGATTTTTATGTTCGTAACAGGCCCTTCTAGTTAGGTAGGTCATCCAAGTTAGGTAAAACGTTAGTTGGGAAACTAGTATAAATAGGGAGGCACCCTCCCTCATTCGTACAGAGTCACTGACACTTGTATTTGGAAAGAGAGAGAAAGAAGGAGAGATAGAGAAGGATAGACATAGAAGGAGGAGTACCAGTGTTTCTGGTTTCTTCGTTTTTATGCTTGGGGATTTTCGTCTCACTTGATGAGACTTTGTTATTTTGTCATTACGTACTGGTAATCTGTATTGAGTAAGTTTTTTTGGGTTTCTCCCAGGAAAAATTATTGTGTACCTTGTGATTGTGTTTCTTTCAGTGATCCTATTTTTGTTGGTATTGTGAAAATGTATTAAATTCTAATAAATTTAGGACTTAAGCTATGACAACATAGAAAACTTAACATGGTATTAGAGCCATCCCGAGAAGAGCAAATTTCATGAGGTAAATCTCTCTCTCTCCTTCTCTGGATAAGAAAATTAGGGTTTTTGGACAAAGTGGATTTTTTTAGTGCAAGTGACATAAGGAAGTGATCCCCTCCTAGGTGCATATTTTGGCATGAAGATACATGTTTTACAGTGGGAATATCCTCTAGAAATTCAAGCCTTAGTTCGGCTTGAAATTTAAAAAAAACCAGAAAACTAGTAAACCAAATACATAACCAGAAATTGTAGTCCAGGATCTTACAAATCTAGTTTCAATTGTTAGAATTTAGATTATTAAGAAACTAACTGTATCATCATACTTTCCTCATTCAAGTTCATTTTTTTAGTACAGTTTTCATTTCTAAGAAATTTTCAATTTTTGTTATTTTATGATCTCTGGGACAAGATGTTTCTAAGCACTAAGCTTGATGACAAGTTGGAAGGTATAGAAAAATTCATGCTTGGAAATTTAGAATAGGATTCATTCTAGAATAGAATGATCTTGTAAATTTTATCAAGGTAGTCGTGTCAGATACCGAAGAAGATGACATAAACAAAAATTACAAGAAAGATATAGAGCTAATAGGATCATAGTTGATTCAATCAAGAATCACTTGATTCCTCAAGTATTCTCTAAGGACACACCTATGGAGATGTTTGATGCCCTATCAAGAATGTATGAAGGAAGAAACATCAACCGGAATATTAACTTGAGATCCCATCTCAAAAGTATAAACATGAGCAAGGGTGAATCTATCCACGAATACTTCACAAGGGTCTCTCAATTAAAAGAACAAATAGAAGCAATTGAAGACAATATTGATGATTTTGAACTAGTAATGACTACTCGCAATGGTCTTACTATACCATATGACTTCTTCATCCAGACAATCTTTGCAAGGAAGGAAAGCTTAAAATTTGATATCCTATGGGAAGAATATGTTCAAGATGAAGCTAGAGTAGCCATTCAAGAAGAATTACTTAGAGAAGATGACCATGCTCTAACTACTCATAGCAGAAGAAGAAAAGGAAAGCATCATTTCAAGAAGGAAACTCATGAGGGGTATTATCCTCCTAAGAAGTTTCAAAAGAATAAAAAGGGAGATTACAAGCAGACAAAATTCTCCTCTTATCAATGTTACCATTGTGATAAGATAGGACACATTGCCAGAAGTTTTCCAACAAAGAAAGAATAATATAAAAGGAAGAATAACAAAAGACATCATCCTAACTTATTAGAAGAAGAAGAAGAATAAAATCCCAGGAAGTTAGCAAAAAAATAAGTTGAAAAGATATTCTCTAGATGTATATGTCACTAGAGGTTTGGATGTATGAACTGAGAGGTCACTCAGAAGCAGCCTCGATCCATGATTCTACATGACCATGGAAGGATTTCCCACATAAAACTATAAAATCCATACCACATGTGAACAAGGTAGTCATAGGTATACCAAACCTAAAGATTGATCATGAAGGATGCAACCTTTGATGAAGATACAAGTCAAGAAAGTTCCAACTTGAAGAAACATATGAAGAAGTTATAGCTCCTAGACATGGAGAACTGATGAAGGAAATTGCACCTTCTCGAGATGATAAGATTCTGGAAGAAAGTGATATGTTGGAGCCCCATGTTACGGAGATAAATTCCTATGGCTTGGGGTACCACAACAGATAGCTTGACTCCAGAAATCAATCCTTTCCAATATGCAATAGAAATTAAATATCTAACACTAAAGGATCAGACTTCATACCTTATTCCAAACGGTTGAAGTAGATCCCCGTTGAGCTTTCCAACTTCAGCTTGAATTGATAAATCACTTTCTCAACAACAAGTAAACAATACAAGCATACTATATATATGGGTGTTAGATCTATTCTAGCATATATAATCAACAATGTATAAGCATTTGAAATCATCCATGGATAAAATATTCATTCAAACATACATTATTGGACAGGAAAAGATATTTCTATTAATATAAAATCAAAGATTGCAATGGATACAAGCTCTATCAGCACGTCTGCGAATTGGAGAAACTGAATCCTCCACTTGGGCCTCCACCACCTCAATCCTCCATCTCTCGATAGCAAGCTCACAAGCAAAAGTTAAGCTTGGGAAGAACACAAAAGTGCTCCAAGGGACAAAGGGATGTAGAATCAAGCACAAGTTCCAATAACAATGGACTATAGTTTCTTTGCTCTCAATTCTCTCATATGCCTTCAATGTACCAAAGAGTTCCTTATATAGCTTTTCAAAGGGGTAATGAAAGGTCGAATCCGAGCAATCTCAAGGCATAGGGAAGGCCAGGAGTCAAGTGAGTCGGATCCATGCCAAGGAATGTTAAATTTTCATATGCTTAGCTAAGACATCAGTATTTCATTTCATTTTCATGACAAAAGCATATAAACAGAATCACTGAAAGATAGAAAAGCACAACCATAAAAAAGGAACACAAAGATTTATCCTGGGAAAACCCTAAAGGGAAAAACCCAGCAAAAGCTTCCTCAATATAGATGCCCCAAAAAGATAAAAGATAAAACCAGCAAGGAGATCAAAGCCTGATCCTCCTCCTTCTCCAGCTACTTCTCTTCTCCACTAATGTGCTACACAAGTGAGAGTGTGTGTGTCTCAAATGAGGAGCACTACACCTTTATTTATATTCATCCGTTCACTTAAGTTAACTCATTTGACATGTGGGCTTGAGTTAAATCATGTAGGCTCGAGTTACACATGTAGGCTCAAGTAACCACACTGGGGTGTTGATGACCCACCTTTACAATTAGAGGGGACTACCTCATGACTCTTATTATTTCTTTTGATTAGGAGCATCGGGGTACAATGCAATACACGTGGTTCTCCCGGTAGGACCATCGGGGACCACAAAAAGATACATATAGAATATTCTTTGAAGTTACAATATTTCAACACTCCCCCTTAATGAGAAGGGTATTCTACAGCAACATCAACAACAACAAGAGTAGAGATAGGGGACATCATCAACATCAGCAGGGTAACACATCTATAAATCATTGAAAGCTTTTCAACAACATGTAGTCTTCATCTTCAATATTCAGTCTTCATCATCAGCAACATCTCCAGTCTTTGATCAACAACATCTTTAGCATTTTGATCTTTCAATTAGTAACGACATCTTCAGCACTTGGACCTTTCGATCAACAACATCTTCAACACTTTGACTGTTTGATCAGCAACAACATCTTCAACATTTTGACCTTTCGATCAGCAACTTCTTCAGCACTTGGACTTTTCGATCAGCAACAACATCTTCAGCATTTTGTCCTTTCGATCAGCAACATCTTCAGCATTTTTACTTTTCGATCAGCAACAACATATTCAACACCTTGACCTTTCGATCAGTAGCAACATCTTCAGTACTTTGATCTCTCGATCAGCAATATCATCATCAACACTTTTCCCTTTCAATTAGCAGCAACATCATCATCATCATATTTTGATCTGTCGATCATAATCATCATCACATTCTGATCTTTCGATCAGAAACATCATCATCATACTCTGATCTTTCGATCAGAAACATCATCAACATAGAAACATCATCATCATACTCTGATCTTTCGATCAGAAACATCGTCAACATACTCTTATCTTTGGATCAGAAACATCATCATCATACTCTAATCTTTCGATCAGAAACATCATAATCATAGTGCGTCATCATCATACTCTGATCTTTAGATCAGTACATCATCATCATCATACTTTGATCTTTCGATCAATACGTCATCATCATCATCAGCAACAACCTGCAATCCACAACTCAAAGATAGAAAGTCTTTGGATCATTTTTGGACTTAAAGTCCAGGGATGATACAATCCCACCACATTCTCGACAACCGAAGTTACCGGATTGATTACGAGAGAATCAGTTCCTATCACTTTAGGACTAAGTCCAAGGACGATGCAATCCTACCACATTCTCAAGGACCGAAGCCACCGGATTGATTATGGGAGAATCAGTCTCTATCAATGTAGGACTATGTCCAAGGACGATGCAATCCTACCACATTCTCGAGGACCGAAGCCACCAGATTGATTACGGGAGAATTAGTCCCTATCACTTTAGGACTATGTCCAATAATGATGCAATCCTACCACATTCTTAAGGACCGAAGCCACTGGATTGATTACGGGAGAATCAGTCCCTATCACTTTAGGACTATGTCCAAGGATGATGCAATCCTACCACATTATCGAGGACCGAAGCCACTGGATTGATTACGGGAGAATCAGTCCCTATCACTTTACGACTATGTCCAAGGATGATGCAATCCTACCACATTCTCTAGGACCGAAGCCACCGGATTGATTATGGGAGAATCAGTCCCTATCACTTTAGGATGATGTCCAAGGATGATGCAATCCCTCTTCATTCTCAAAGACCAAGGTCTCCGGATCTATTATGGATAGATGTCTCAGGATGATACAAAACCTCTTTATTCTCGAAGACCGAGGTCTCTGGATCACTTTATGGCAAGTGCCCAGGGATGATACAATCCCACCACGTTCTCGAGGACCGAGGTCACCAGATCTATTATGGACAGATGTCCCAGGATGATACAATCCCTCTTCATTCTCAAGGACCGAGGTATCTGGATCAATTTAGGGAAAATTCCCAGGGATGATACAATCCCACTGCAACATCACTACTCCCCCTTTCGAGGAAGGCCTTTCCGAACAACACCAAGCTTGTCTTGAAAGTGTTCGAACTCTACTTGAGGCAGAGGCTTTGTCAGTACATCATCATCCAAACCATCATCATCTACATATTCAGTATTTGAATACTGATCTATCACCATCCGTATCTCCAGTATGTGAATACTAAAAGCATCATCATCTATATCTTCAGTATAGAAATACCGAAAGCATCATCATCTCTATATTTAGTATAGAAATATGGAATCACCATCATCTATATCTACAGTATGTAAATACTGAAATATCATCTATATCTTCAGTGTGGGAATACTGAAATCATCATCATCTATATCCTCAGTATGGGAATACTGAAACATCATCATCTCTATATTCAGTATAGAAATACTAAATCACCATCATCTGCATCTACAGTATCATCATCTTCATCTTATCTTGTATGTAGAAATACCGGATTTCTACGTGTTACGTCGTAACACATGGTTCTTTTTCATCACAATTGTGGTATCACATAGAATCATTGTTGTGTCCATCTTCAGGTCAAAGAGACCTGATATCAACTTCTGAAGCCATATGGATTCACAACTTAGTAGAGCAATCTGCTATGTATTATGCTTCAACCGTGCTAAGAGAAACACTAGATTGTTTCTTGCTAAACCATGAAATCATAGCAGACCTCAAACAAAAGCATATACTTGATGTGCTTTTCTTGTCTGAGATAATTCCAGCCCAATCTGCATCTGTGTAGCCATACAATCTATACTCATGGCTACCATCATAGTATAGACCAGAGTCTATAGTCCCTTTCAGATATCTCATCACATGTTTTGCAGCTACTAGGTGAACCCATCTTGATTGAACAAGATATTGACTTAAGGTGTTCACAGCAAAACAAATGTCTGGTTTGGTATTTGTTAAGTACATCAATGACCCAATGATCTATTTGTAGTGAGTCACATCCACTAACTCTAATGAGTCATCAACTAACAGCTTTAGGTTGGAGTCCATGGGTGTGGCCATGACTTTGCATTTCAACATATTTAATCTCTTCAATATCTCTACCACATACCTTCCCTGGTTGAGAAAGATTCCTTCTGAACTTTTCCATACTTTCAGACCTAGGAAATAATGCATTAACCCAAGGTCTTTCATCTCAAATTCTTCTACTAGTTTCTTCTTGCTTTCCATGATTTGTTTCTCATTCCCTGTCAAGAATAAGTCATCCACATATAGTAATAGAATGACAGGTACATCTTCTACAACCTTGTAGGAAAGGTAAGGATCGACTTTACTCTTGGCAAAGCCCATGCTCGTCAGGAAACTATATATTCTTCCATACCAAGCTATGGGAGCTTGCTTCAGGCCATAGAGGGCCTTCTTCAACTTGCATACTTGATTCCATCTGTCTTCAACTTCAAATCCCCGTGACTATTCGATGTAAAACTCTTCCTCAATAATACCATTAAGGAAGGCTTTCCTTTACTTCATCATGGAAGAAACTACCATGATAGTTTTGAAGGAAGTGTACCTTGCTTCCCGGAGTAAGTGTCTCTTCAGAATTAATTCCCTCTTTCTGATAGAAACCTCTAACCACAACTCTTACCTTACTTCTATCAGCAACATATCTTATCTTGCAAATCCATTTGGAAGATACCACATTCTTGCTTTCTGGTTTGAGTACTATATCCCAAACATCATTCTAGTATCATAACATCTTCTATGAGTTTGTTTTCTTAGGTCATCAACATATCCTAGTCTTCTGCATTCAACCTTGAAGGTTGGAACCCACTTTACTCTTGGTAAATTCTCGATCCATCAAAAAGCTATCCATCATGTTGTACCATGTCGAACTCAGATATAATTTTCTGTAGTCACTCCCCCTGAAGTGGAGTATCATCTTCCCTCTTCATTCTATACATGTGGTTCTATGCTTGATATATACTGGTCAATAGAGTATGTCATGTCATAGTCTATTCTTTCTTGGGAGAATCACGAACCTTGCTTTGTACACTTGTTCCATCATATTGTATACATCATTCCCCATGATCAACTGTTATTCTTTGATCATAGCTGCTTTCATATCATTCTTTTCTTCATCTTGAGTTATCTCTTGTACCCATGGTGGTCTTCATCCTTCAAGGTGGATCTACCACTCTCTGAAGCTCTTTCTTCCGTCATGGTGTCTCTGACCTTGGGAGCTTCAGATTCATGTTTATTGGAGTGAATCTTGAATTGTCATCACTTGTTCTTCGGAACAAGTCTCATCCTTCTTTTCTTGTAGGAGGTTGTTCATGACCTTTCCTACAATTCAAATGCACCAGTTGCATGGTTATAAATATTTCATAAAACATATGCATAACGACAAATTTTTATGCATCATGCAACTGTTTAGTCAATACAACATTCATCCATATCTCACATAAACTTTATAGATGCCTTCCATCTCACCATGACATTATTGAGATTGTGCACTAATCCAATATGTCAGCAAAGAGGTTTGATAAGTAGCAATGGAGAGTTGTATAGCACCATAAGCTACTTACCCATCACATGCATATTAGTAGTATACAGTCATTAATGCAAACAATCTATCATGCATAACACATCAACTGATTATAATCAAATGTATAACAAAACAATATCATGAAATGACAATTGAATACTTATCTTTATTTGTTTCATGGGTATACTCCTTGATGAGTCTTCAACTTCATCGTCTTCTTCATTCATGATAGAATCGTTTCTTATCCAAATGCTGAGGTGGATAAGAAGTTCTTCAAGAGTTGAGATCTTCATATTCCTCATTGATTGAGGGATCTTCTTTGGAAGATGAGAGCTTGATCTTCAGAGACGAGCTTCTTCTTCTTCCCAAAGTCTGCTGAAAGTAATTACTTCCTTCTAGAACACATTCCTTGAATGAATGAATTCCATGATACTGGGAGGCCATTCAAGGTGGCCATCACCACTTCTGCATTCTTCACTTCTTCTTTCCCTGCTTGAAGTTGTTCTTTGATTTGAGAGATCCTTATGACTACATGGTCTCTGCATTCTGGATCTTCACATTCTTCAGCTGTTTTCTTAAGATCATATTCCAATCTATGTTCTTCCATTCAAATAGCTTGGTTAAGGAATAAAAACTCATTGATGTCTTTAGGGAAGACACTTGTAGTACAAGTTTATTCGTGACTGAATCATCAATGATCTTCTGGGCTTTGACCAAGTTCTTCTTGTGAAAGGCTTCTAGCCTCATCTCCCTCTAAAACTGGAACCTCTATGCTCATGTAGGTGTCCAATCCATTTTCTTCAAAGAGATCATATACTTATAGGCTTGGAAGTTGTCAACTTCACCAAGCTTATCATCAAGCTGATGTGATAGATCACTTTGAAATGAGAACCTCAAATGAACATAGCAAAGGATTAGATCTTACTAATTTGAGGTGTCTGTCCTGGTTCCGGAGCTGGCTGATCTAGGGTTTGTCATAGAAATCCTAATTTCAAAACTTAGAATATTTCAGATCTAATTGGATAGACAGATAGATATCTTCAAATGGATCTTTCCAATGTACTCCATTTCTAAAAACAGTGGAGGGAAGCTCCCGGAACAGGAAGCCCTAATTTTCCAATCTCTTCTGCAGAAATTCCTGTTACTGTTTCTGTGATATCTCTGAAATTTATGCTCCTATGTGTCTGAAATTTTGTACGGAGGTAACTTCGCATGTCCCTGATCCAAAACCATATGTTTCATCAGAATTGGTTTCACCATTTGGTATTTATGATCCTTTTCCCAAGGTGACCTGTTACAGGACTGTTCAGAATAGTGAAGTTGTACGGCATGCCACGTGCCACTGGTTTATCTTCTAAGTATGATATTAAGACCACCAAAATTAAATTCCGTGATATTTATAGAACATCTTCAAGAACTCCATTTGGACCTCTATAGCCCAAGATATTACAATTTTCCCCAGGTGTCCTTTTTAGGGATAAATTCTGGAAGAGGCTGGAACCCTAACTTGGAGAGAACAT
The DNA here is from genome assembly GCA_001517045.1 of Pseudotsuga menziesii. Taxonomy (NCBI): domain Eukaryota; kingdom Viridiplantae; phylum Streptophyta; class Pinopsida; order Pinales; family Pinaceae; genus Pseudotsuga; species Pseudotsuga menziesii. Next base: position 16,353 of record LPNX011119541.1, on the reverse strand, counting down.
ATCTCCTGGAATACAGTGAATCTGAGGACAAATTTTGGATAAAGTGTTCATCAAGATTTTTTCTTCGGTCCCTAAAATTTTAAGCTCCTGATCCTTCACCAATATCATAATATAGCGAATGTACCAAAACGTAGCAGTTTTAGTATTTAGGGTTTTTCTAGCTCGGGGTCAAACTAGGGTTTGACTTTCCCGGAGTTTCACCCAACCAAATTTCTTGATCCAGGTCTCTAAAATTTGGTTTTGATGAGGAGAAAAATCCTATGCTGGTATCACTCAAAAATTCCTCTTCTGTAGAAAGCCTTAATTTCCATATCGAAAATTGAAAATGCTCGGAATTGAATTCCGCTTCGACAGAAAGATGCGCCCTTCAATGGAGAGTCATCCTAGCATACTTTTGCTGATGGATTGTGGAGAGAGACCCAAAAAGTAAGAATCCCTAGATTCTACAGCTACACAATGTCTTCTTCTCAGGTTAGCTCTGATACTATGTTAAATTTTCATATGCTTAGCTAAGACATCAATATTTCATTTCATTTTCATGACAAAAGCATATAAACATGATCACTGAAAGATAGAAAGCACAACCATAAAAAGGAACACAAATATTTATCCTGGGAAAACCCTAAAGGGAAAAACCCAGCAAAAGCTTCCTCAATATAGATGCCCCAAAAAGATAAAAGATAAAACCAGCAAGGAGATCAAAGCTTGATCCTCCTCCTTCCCCAGCTACTTCTCTTCTCCACTAATGCACTGCACAAGTGAGAGTGTGTGTGTCTCAAATGAGGAGCACTACACCTATATTTATATTCATCCGTTCACTTAATTTAACTCATTTGACATGTAGGATCAAGTTAAATCATGTAGGCTCGAGTTACACATGTAGGCTCAAGTAACCACACTGGGGTGCTGATGACCCACCTTTACAATTAGAGGGGACTACCTCATGACTCTTATTAGTTCTTCTGATTAGGAGCATCGGGGTACAATGTATTACAAGTTTTTCTCCCAGTAGGACCATCGGGGACCACAAAAAGATACATATAGAATATTCTTTGAAGTTACAATATCTCAACAAGGAAAACTCCAAAAGTATTTGGATTATGCACACATCTCGATGTACACAGTTTTAGGGGTCAAACCCACGTATATACGTGATTATAGGTTTAAAAGTCATGTGTATTAATTTTCACATGTTTTTAGGGATGGTCAAGGAAACATCAAAGGACAAAAAATGGTCCAAGGGGTCTAAGGAGTCTGCAGAGGGACAGGGGAAGGCCATACAAGTGTGATTCACTTGGAGTGGTAAAATTAGCTATAACAGATGCCCCCCAATGTGTGAGGTCAGAGGGGTCATACGATGGCCGAAATACATTATAAGTCCATCCCAGAAGTGGAGTGATGAAGGATCCCAAATAGAAGACTAGTCACCTAATCAGCATAGTACAATGATACAACTCTACACATACTGCAAATATATATAGCAGTCATGGATACATAAGAGTACAATGGCCATGAATAGGCATGATACAAGATATCACATAAGAGGTCATTGCCACGTACAATATACATAGATCAGAATCTCCATGATGAAGATATACAAAGGACCATGATCTCCATAATGGCAGAAGATATATAATGGATCAAGATCTCCATAATGGCTGGAAATATCTGACATATACTGGAATCAAGTCACGAGAGCTGAAATCTCATGAACACTGGCACGATCAAGGAGGTAGCATATAAGAGATGCCACCAATATGGAAGGTATTCTACACAAACCGCTATGAGTACATGTCCTACTATGTGAATAGAGGTGTCAAGGTCGAACATAGTAGTCCATCGTCTGATTACCGGTCATTGATGTATACCGTTAACAGACGTGAGATCACCCACTGATAATGAAAATGGGAATCAAGGTACTAGAGTGCAAACTAACAAGTGTGAATAAATGTGTTGAGGTCGAACACTTGAGAGGATCCATTGATCTAGGGACATTGATGTATTCCCAAAGACTGTCGATGGTGAGAGAACCTGCCACTGATGACTGCAAGTCTCAAGGCACTCAAAATGACTCTAGATTCCAATCCCAGAATAAATGATCTAAATTCGATGGGATGAAATCCGTTGGAAGGAGGGAATTAAGGCATCCCCCATCATCCAACATGAGGTACTCAACAAAGATGTATGATGTGGAAGGACTCGATCATAAGGTGCACGAACCAGTAACTATACCGGGAATGGCTGACATGCAAAGTCAAGATAACTGAGGAATGGTTGAATCTGGTTTCAAATTCCTTCGAACAAGAGCATAATGGCGAATGGTGACTGAAGAGAGGTAGCATAGACTCGATATAAAAAATTGGGACATCTCTGCGACATAGGAGGCATCAATAGAGACTCCATGGGGACTGAAAGCTTAACCAATCGATGGACATAAACTCAAATAAACAAGTACAGCTCCTAAATTCAGACTGTAAACCCAACCAATGGATGTGATATACAGTGCTCTGTTTGAAGGCGACAAGACTCAACAGCTGCCAAAGATAACATCTTTCCTTGTCCATATTTTTGGTTTTTTGATTTTTTTTGTGGACTTTTTCAAATATTTAAAAAGCTTGAAAAAGAATAAAATTGCTTTATAGTTACAGACTAGGAGGAGATGAGTGTCATAGGGGCAAACAAACTAGTTCCAAGTAGAGGAACATACCTATTCTCAATGCAAGGACACATGTGTAGGATATCGACACTTGGGGGAAAATCCCCTCTCGGTAAAAAGGGAATCAAGTTGCAAAGGATATATAAAATGGCTCTACATGGCTAGACATGAGACAAGCTCGGGCTATATGGATGAAACGCAATGTCAGGGAAGCTGGCATAAAGCTCAATAAGGAAGGAAAATCTCATGATAATGCAATTACAACTTGACATAAGGGAGTTTTGAGGGAAATAGGACAACAAAAGATCAAGAGGAGTATGAGGCTCTTGTGAAATGTCATGGCAGTACTATAAAACGGACTCCCACACCCTAAAGGACAAAATGTCAGCATGGGCACCAAATGCAAATAAGACGCTAACTAGGGTACCCATGTAAGGTTAAGCTCTACCACTCATATCATGCCACTTCTAAAACAACAAGAAGGTTCTGTGACATAATAGAGTGGGTTCGTACATAACGCTATGATCAAATAGTCATAAGGTCATGCAAAATGCAAACAGTGATGAAACCTAACCTATATGCCAGTTTAGACATGATACCTGAGATCGGCACGAATGAGTCAATCCAAAGGCTGAAACGACACTCAAAAAGGTCTCCTACATCATGAATTAGGTCAAAAACGGTCCAAAATGATTAGAAATGGTCCAAACTATAGGAAAGGGGGTCAAAATTTTCAAAAATTTGAAAAATTTCTATAAATACGAAAAAAATTCAAAACATTATAAAAAATTTGAAATTTTTACCCAATTGAGCTCAGATTTTCAATAGTGAATTCTAGGAGATCCAGCCGGCGGAATCCACTACCGTTTTTTCCAGGTACCCATGCTCTTCTCTTCCATTTTGATGCAATTTTTATCAAATTCCATGGTCATTTGAGGTTTCTAGGCCAATCTAAAAAAGGCGTTGCGGCCTACAGGAAAATCAAGGGTTTTTCCATGTATAGGGATGGATATACATGAAAAATGACCTCACAGTCGTGTACATACACGACTATTTGGAAAACAATTGCGTATGCGGCCGCACATGAGTTTTTTCAAGTATTCTAATGGATAAAATTGCAATTTTTTTTGCAGGATGGTCCTAGAATGGAGAGAGCGTGAACATGGTGATGTAGAGGAGGCAGTAAGGGCCGATCTAATGGCTCAACAAGCACTATGTGCATGTGGGCTCTACAAATTTAGGTGTCTTGGTGGCTTGAGGGCCAAACCAAGACTATTGCAGATGCTAGTGGATTACTGGGATCCAGACTCTAAGTCCTTCCAGATAGATGGGATGTCCCTCACCATAGAGGTGGAGGACATATACTTTATTACTGGACTTTCCCGATGAGGGGAAGTAGTGAACCTACGTTCTCGCGGGCCCAGAGGTGGCTTGAATATAGATGAGTACATTGCATTGTACTACTATCCGGACACGGAGAAGGTGGGGAGTCAGATCCCAACCAACTCTATACAGGTGCTGGGCCTAAAGGCCATCCTACTGACACTGGGTAGGATATTAAGCTTTGCATCACTCCACCAGGGCTCGCGGCCTCTGATGTTCTATGCAGTGGAGTGCATGAGACCCACGGTCTATGACTGGAGCACTACACTACTGAGCAGCATGAAACATTAGCTCAGTGAGTGTAATATGGGAAGAGTGCGAAACTTTGGGTTCAACAACATACTGAGCACATTTTTCTTGGAGCATCTTCTAGAATTGAGCCCCAGAGTTGACGTTCCTCTACACGGGGTTTGAGATCCGGCCCAACGGCGTTGGGCAGATGCGATGCGCAGACTGGGGGGAGGTAAGGTGTCCAACCCCTATCCAGCTGAGTTCTTTCCGTGATGGCAACGATAGATAGTTTGCATCGATGACTACCCCTATGCGGGGATTGATTTTCGGGGGGACCCAGACATGCCGCCACCACCAGGATCGGCATATGCTGACATAGGTAACGAATATCGACCCTCTCTTTAAATTTTTGAGTTATTTAATTTTTTTTGTGTTTTGTGATTATATGGAATCAAAAGACATATTTTTTGTGCAACAATACATAGTGACATCTACCATTTTCATGTAGATGTGGGACCACAGTGGCCTGAAGGCTTCCCTCATCATAGATGAAGGGGAAGAGGAGATGATATCATGGGTGTGGATGCAGAGCGGATGCTCCAGAGCATTCATACCAACTTTGTGAGACTGACACACAGAGTTCCCATGGTGCAAGTCGAGGACTTTCCTGAGGCTATGCAGCACCAGGTGGTGGGTGTTGGGACAATTGATCTCGTGCATGGATCTCCTTTGTAATTGCTAGCTGGAAGAGGTGCAATTCTGACATGGTCATCTTTGTATAATCGATCCCTATAGTCATATTCATCTGGGACCTGGAATCTGCATCGGTCAGTATCAGAGCTGCGCTTGATACTTGACCTCGGTTATCTCTGGTTGGCCATTGCCTAAGATCCTGCTGCATGGTTGCTGTGGTGCTACTTGTCGCAGTACTGGTTACTGATTTTGCCGCTAACTCTTTTAGCTCCGAAACCCTGTTTTCTTACCTGTGAGCCCGACAAGATGCATTTGGGAAAACTTGAACCATTTTTTGGTAAGCGTCCCAGTAGATTTTTCTAGATCCTACTCTAGCTCATCTAGCGTTATAGTGACATCTTCTTCAACATTTTTGTCCTTCGACGCTTTTGACTTTTTGCGGGACTGCGACTTATTTACCGCTGCTGCTTCTGGTGACTTGCGCTTGGTTGATGGGCTAGGATCTGATAGAGTCTTGCACGACTCCTCATCCTAATCATCCTGGCTGCCATCTCCATCCTAGCCGTCGCCATCCATCTGCGAATCACTCAGGTCTTCGCTATCTTCTAATGGGTTTTTCTGCTGCGCCTGACTGGTACCTGCGCCAATATTTGTAGCTAGGGGAACGGGAATAGAGGGTTTTTTCCTGATGTCTTGCAACCACTCAGCTGGCCATAGATGAACAATGCCCGTGACATCTAATTTGGTTACTACATAAGGTAATTTAAACCATCGATGTCGTGGATTGGCACGGGCTTGAATGAACACATGATGAAGATCAGCCCTGAAGTTCGCGACACCCTCATATTTAGAGAACAACTCATTGGTAAGCCGAGGTGTTCACAGAATCTCCATGTGGATACTCATGGCATAACAGACGAACACAGTGTTCGTCATTTGCTGAGTTTCCTTATTCGAGGATAGCCAGAGGGAGGCATACCTTAATGCCTCCGGCCGGCCTGGGTTTACTTCGACAAACTGAGCTTCAGTGGGTTCTTGCCACCCAACTAATGCAATAAGTATTAACAACCAGGAGTAATGAAAAGGTCTACCTTTTTCCTATGCATCGCGAACATCCTCCAGGAATTCCTTTGCAATATATGCGTACCAGTTGTAAGTGTATCCCTCGGCGCAGTTCATGGCAATCCGGATAACTGGAGCAGGTACCTCAGTAGGCTTGCATTTCCGGATGATCTTGCAGGCTAAGATTTCAGCTGCAATGCAAATAGGCTGTTCCTGAATCGTGGAGGTGTGATACCCCCGTTTCCTCTTGGTCAGGCCAAACCGCTCTTTCATAGTTTGCGCAAGCTTTGTATCCTCATGTTTTGAGGGAAATTCATCTCCCGGATCAGGTCCTGCCATAGATAACCCTATGATCTTATTAATGAGTGCGGCATCAATGGGGATTTGCTGGTCTCCTATCCACAAATAGCCGTCATGCACTAACGCAAGAAACTGTTTGGCCACTATAGTCACCTATATGCCACGACCGAAATGTGGAATATCAAGCACCTTGAGTAGGCCAGCGTTATCCAGGCCCGCAGCCCACGGTTGCACTTCCAGTAGGGGTACATCATGTTCTGGGTAGTTGACGCGGTGCAGGTATTCGGCCGGTGCAAACTGGGGAAACTTGCCATGATCATTTGTGTCGTGGTCGCTGTACTTGAGCCGATCTATCTTCCCTGTCATACTTCCGACCAGCTGAACACCTGGTGGTAGCGAGGGTGTGGTTAATGTGACTTGCTTTGTCCTTCGGGGAATCTTAGCGTCTGGGCGAATAGATTGGAGATAAGGTGGCAGTGGAGGTGCAATGTTCTCCCTATCCCCGGCCGGTACCTTGGCTGAACCAGGGGGATCCATAGGAGGTGCTTCCGGCGTTTTCCCTGTTCTCCTCTACCGATCTTGGTTGAGCTTGGAGCGAACTTCAGTTCTACACTTTTTTCTAGTAGACCGAGTCTGCATCGGTCGTGGTGGTACTGGTTGGGCGTCTTCACTGGGAACAGAAGCAGGCGGCCGATTAGAGCAAGCTATTAGGCCCTCTCGCTCGAATCCTATTACTAAGTCGTCAATATGTCTTTCTGTTGTCATGGGTTCACTCATAAAACTTGACGAAATGCAGAATACAATTTTCCCTGACTTAGGCATCTTCTTATACACGCCATCAATCACATCGGGAAGGACGGTGCATTGAAGGCACCAAATCTTACGGAAATCTTGTCCAACTGTTACCCGATTTCCGATAATCTTCTTAGTACAGGTATTTAAGGCAATTAAAGCACTACCGCCGCCAATTTGGCTGCTTCCCAACGGTCGGATTTTGAGCCTCGCTGTGTTTTTGGGCCTCGGCAGAATCATGGCTGAAACTTCGGAACAACAAGCAACCTTGGCACAATAGTGCCCTTCGACCCGACCTGGTAATATCTACGACAGGACTATTAGGTTTGAGGGACTGGCGTCTTGGCTCTGCCCCTTGGTTTGGTATTCAATTCCTGGGTGATCATCATTTTCCTTGTCGTGGAAAGCTATATCTAAAACAGGACCACTTTTGTTAATAGAAAATGTGATAAAAAAAGCTATCAACAAGATCATCCCTACTTACAGTGCCGTGTTGGAGCTCAACTTCCATATGCCAATTTTTCACTATAGGTTCCAAGATATACATGAACTTATGCACCCTCTCCTTGCGAGGTGTGTTTTCCCCTGCTGTATAGTACTGCCTCAAATGTCCCTGAGGGCTATTCGGCCCCTTGAACTTACTTCGCACCTCTTGAGCTTGGCTTATTAATCTGGGGCGTAGGAATTTCTGGCAGGTTCCCCGACTGGGGTGAGACTTTTTAGGATCGGTCCCCCATGCTGCTGTAGCTCCCAGTGCTATTTCCAGAGTCTGGGTGTTTTGTGACTGAGGTACTCGGTCGGACACATGTGCAATAAATTATCCAGGGTCTGTCATCCCAAAATATGCAGGAAACCCTCTAGGCTATGCACTAAGGCATCTAAGAGACTGAGTGATCTGCGTGCATCTGTGGCCATGTAGCTCGTACAGTCGATTCTGCCAGTTCTCCAGACCATCATCTGAATCAGACATGCAGAAGCTATCACATTGCCAATCCATTACACCATCAGCGTCAGGATCGACATAATCTGCGTCCTTGGCTGTGATGTTGTAGATGTGGTCTAGAGTATCCTGCTCCCCTTCATCTCTGAGTGGTTCTGTATATCTTTCTCCTTGGGATGGGTTGAGGGGTATGATAACGCGCAGACCATTTCCTTCGAAGGTCATCTGTCTCCTCTTAAGGTTGATAATTGCAGCATTGGCCATGGCCCACTCAATTCCCAACAGGGCTGGATAAGGGTTGCTGTCATCAATGATATCAATAACTTCAAAATCTGCTAGAGTACTGACCCCATCAATGTCTATTGGAACACTAAGAAGTCTCCCGAGAGGTACAATCCTTTGCTGGTTAGCTAGTCGCAGTTGTATAGGTGACCAAACTAGGGAAGGATTTCCCATTTGTCCCTAGGTCTGCTTGGGTAGGACATTAACGTCTGATCCAAGATCCAAAATGACACCAGTCATATCATATTCCCCTATCTGAACGTTGAATCTCATTTCCCTTCCCGTTCTTCGGACACGACTAACAGCTTTCTCCTGATCAATTCCTCTCTGAGGTTCTGTGACAGCAAGAACTTTTTGCAGCTCTTTTAAAGCATTCTGATTCCGCAAGAGTTTCATACAGCTCTGCAAGAAAGAGGATAGTGTACTTACTTTATCCGTCGAGGCCTCTTGTGGCTGCGAAGCCTCCTGAGGTTTCCGCGCAGGTACTTCTGTTGCACCAGGGTCAACAATATCGCACTGGACCTCCTGGGCTGGTGTTTGGTCCTTCGCAGGGTCAAGGGCTGGGACTTTCTCGGAGGGCTTACATGCGCACACCGCGACAGGTTTCTTTGGCGTGTTTTGAATATGCGTCGTAGCTCCACTCCGGGTGACCACATTGAGGGCTGCGGCAGGTCTTTGCTCAACGGAAATCAACTGAATATTTGGGGTAGGGCCATGGTTGTTCTCCTGAATCTTTGCGAGGAGCTGGGGGCACTGTTTAATCACATGGTCCACTGCGCGGAAATACCGACAGGTTGTAGTGGGGTTCCGACAGTCACGAGCCAAGTGGCCGACTTGGTTACAATTGTAACACACAACCTGGCCTCTACCTCTTCCTGTCATCCCACCACGGTCGCGACCACCAAAAGCACCTCTTCCGAAGGCGTCGCTACGGTAACCATAGCCATCATTATTTTGGGCCTCATTGTGTACTCGGTAGGCATTAGAGGTGAGCTCTCGCATAAGGTCGTAACTACGACACTCTTCTTCATTATGCGCTATGGACTTACAGAACTGGAAGTAGGGTTTTTGGGGAACTTGAACATATCTTTGAAGAAGATGGAAATGCTCAGGGCGGTGCTGGCCAGAGGTTTGGAAAATCTCACAATATAGAACACCGGGATTGAATTGGTTGGGT
>LPNX011119526.1:0-19881 GCA_001517045.1 Pseudotsuga menziesii | reverse complement strand
ATCCAGATCGAGAGATGATCCAGATCCAGATCCAGATCGAGTGATGATCCAGATCCAGTCCAGTGATGATGATCCAGATCCAGTGATGATGTTCTATGACGATCCAGATCAAGAGATGATCCAGATCCAGTGATGAAGATGACTTGAAGATGAAGATGACTTGAAGACAAAGATGATCCAGTTGATACAGAGAAGAATACCAGTGCTGAAAATCGTGTCGAAAGAATACCTTCCTAGTTAAGAGGGAGTGTTGATGTATATGTAACTTTGGAATGTATTCTTATATATTGTAACCCGAGGTTTATTCCGGATGTTTCTATTATGTATTTGAGTCATGTTGTCATGCCTCGATGTTCCGATCGGGAGGATTAATAATGTAAACAAGTCTTGTCAAGTCATTGTGTAAGTCCCCACAGTTTCGGGGCACTTGAGTTATTGTACACTAATTAAGGTGTAGGCTCGAGTAAGTAATTGTTGGTTGGGCTGACATGATTAAGTGCACTTCAAGTGAATGGAAGAATATAAATAGAGAGTGAGAGTCTCTGTATTTATCACTTGTACATCACATCACTTACTCTCTCAAGTGTGGCGCACTAGTGAAGAAGGAAATATACTGGGACTAGAAGACTACTGCTGTCGGGAGTGCATCTTACTGTTTTGGGGTCTTACATCTTGTGGTGATTCTATCTTTGAGGAAGTTGCGGGGTTTTCTCCATTTATGGTTTCCCCTATCAAAACTCTTTGTGTCTCTTGTCTCTTGTGAAGTGCTTATGTTTTATTGCTGTGCTTGTTATTCTCTCAGTGAAAAGATCCTAACATAATGCTAGCTTAAATATGATGAAAAACTAACAATAGGTACGCAAAGTGTGCTGTGTGACAGTAGTAGCTGCTTGTGATTTTAATGGCACTAAAAATCTTCTCACTTTTCCTTGTATTGAACCCTGAGTAATACCATCTTCTAGTTCGAAAGTTCTCTAGCTTGCTTCAAAATACTTTTTCGATCCATTCTGCATATTGACTCTTGAGAATGTTATAACAACACAATCATAATACCATCTTCTTGTTTGAAAGTTCTCTGGCTTTCTTCAAAATACTTTTCCGATCCATTCTGCAGATTGACTCTTGAGAATGTTATAACAACACAATCATAATGAAGACAATGACAGAACTTGGAAAAATGATTTAAGTACGTTCTTGAGCCAAGAAACCTCTTTTGGTAAATATAGACACTACTACATTTGGGGCCCCAGGCTTTGAACTCTTCAAGGATGCTGTTGATATGTTCCAAAATATGTCTATGCCTTCGACCTCGCTAGTTGCGGAAGACACTCAACAATGGAGTTCACGTCCAGGATAACATCCTATGAACATTAGATGTTAACTATCTACATACAGACTTGTTGAAGTCTTCACATTGATGTACATAGAACGAGGCACTATTTGAGGGAGGCCCTTCCCAACGAAGTAAGGCTGAATCCTGTGGATATTCTTCGTAGAATAATTTCCTAGGGGAGCCTATTCTGAGATTGGAAGTGAAGATGCTCTTATTCTCCATTTAACATAAAATAGTACCAGCCAGTCGGAGTAAGATTTCGTAGATTGATCAGGATCAAGAACTTACAGTTTTAACTTTTTTCATAATTTTAGAGGTTGGCAAATGGTGATTCTTGGAAGAGTTGTCTACATGGCAAGATTTTTTATTCGAGAGACAGGACAGGCCATTGACCATCTTAAATGCCATCTTCAGGGCAATTATGGCTTCACTGAGCAATGTAGGTTATTTCCCCCCCTCTGTCTTTTAATTTATTCTTCACTTACTGTATTTTTCCAAATCAACTTCAACTTGGACTAGCTTGAGCTCAAGGGGATTTGAACCTTGATCACTTTTACTTCTTCATAATTTTGAAGATTATTGACAAGAACCCTTGAGTTGATGTTTCTCTTAATTGATTTTGATTAAAAAACGCTTTCAATAAATGCCATTTTCATTGTTCATGTTTCCCTGCCTTTACCCCGCTGTATGCCATGGAGACTCCATTTGAAACCTAAGAATCTAATCGTTTGACCTGCAAAACTTTATATTCAATTGTGAAGATGGTGCCATGTTAGGTCACCCACGAAGGTTCATTTTCTCAAAGATATGATTAATCCATTGGGTCAGTGCAAGTTCTAGGTGATTTTGATAGAAAAGTGCCCTCTGTCGTGGCACCTCAGTTGAAGGAAAGTTTTAATGTTTAGTAGTTTCTTGATTCTCTTGGATGTGATTAGGTCATTGGCTGGGATACTTCTAGGATTTGAGAGGAGAAAATGATGCTCATTGGGTCTCTAATAGAAACATGTGTTTGTCCAATTGAGAAGAGACAAAGCTTCTTTTAGATCCTGAAACTTCTCCATTGAATTAATGGAAGAGTGGCCATTTCAAGAATCTTCCCAAGAATTGTTCTATCCTTCTCTAATCTCTCAAAAACATTGGTTTGAAATCAGGGAAAAACATTTTACCAAGCTATTCGAGATTGGGGACCCACTTGGGAATTGCCTTAAGTTTGAAATGGTTTTTGGTGTAGCACTTGTCAAGTATTTGACTGCGAGAAATTTGATCTAGAATGCTTTAGGTTTAGATAGCAATCTATAGATTAGTTTGTCTTTTAGGACCTTGTTTACAATATCTAACTATTTTAATCTGAATCCTCTTGCCCCACTTTGGGAGGGTAACTTCTCTCTAGGACATAAGGTGCCATTTCCTATCATCTTTGTAATATCTTCATAAAAACTTTCTAAAGATGCTTTTAATATTGGTAAGAACAATTTTTGGAGCTAGGAGGACAACTCTAAGGAATATTTAAATAACTATTAAATTGGATGAGATGCATACCGGTTTTCTAGCCATATATATATATATATTTGCTTAAGATTCTATCTTGTGTTTGATCTTATCTATTGTGTTGTGTCAACTGATTCTACCATATTCAGATGCAATGAATTCCAGTTATTTAGAAGGAAAGTCTCATCTCTTAAAGACAAGGATTTCAATTACTTTTTGAGGGAATCTATCCCTATGCTTAATAAAGCAGACTCTGAACTTTTCAGGGTTGATTTTTGGGCGTGTCCCTGCTTCAAACACCTTTATGATTTTCTTGAATGCTTTTTCTTCTTTGATGCTGCCAGTTCCCATTAGTAAGGTACAATCTACAAATAGTGAGGGGGATAGTAATGGAATTTTTGAGGTCTTGACACCCTTAATCAAACCTTCATTTAGTAAGGTACAATCTACAAATAGTGAGGTGGATAGTAATGGAATTTTTGAGGTCTTGACACCCTTAATCAAACCTTCATTTGTGTCCTTAACCAAAGTTCTACAAAGGGATTCCATGAGAATGGTAAAAAGGAATAGGGAGAGAGGGAAACCTTTCCCGAGGCCCCCTAAAGGCCTTGAAGAACTCAGAGGGACCCCCATTAATGAGAACAACAAAGGAGGCAGAAGAGAAGCAAGGATATACACAATTGATCCATTGTGCATAAGGATATTGGCCTATAGCTAGCAAAATTCAGAGCTTGCTCCTTTTGGGAAACGTTTATATAAAATTTGCGTATTAGGATTTTAGCATAACTCTTGATTTCTTGGACTCTTTGACTGGTTCTGGGAGATCTGTTTGAATGATCTCCCATACCATCTGAAAAAATTCAATAGGGAATCCATCAATGTCAGGTGCTTTTCGTTTTATCATCAAGAAAACAATGTAACAAGGCTCAAGCTCTTGAAGGGGCTTAAGCAAGTTCTCATTGGCCTCCTTGGAGAATATGGTTGGGATAGGATTGAGAATTAGGTTTTTTCTGCTTCAAATCTGTCTTAATGGATTAAAAGAGTTTTCTGAAGTAATTTACTGCTTCCACACAGAGATTTTTATGCCCTTCCATTTTGTTAGATCTCCATTGCTTGCTGGCAGTTTAGAGACATGTTTAATTGATCTTTGACTAAGGTAGGCTATATAAAAGAATCTAAAGTTATGCCACCTTGCTTGAAGCCATTGAACTCTAGATTTCTGACACCAGAAAATCTCCCATTTTTTTAGTTCTCCTCCAACTTGCCTATGAGTTGGGCTTCCTTATCAGTAAAAATAGTGATATGATTTCTATTTCAAGAGATGTTTGAGGGTTTGCTTTCCCAGCTCAAAGGATTCCATCTCTTTAAAAGTATTCCCAAAGTCCATAAATGCAGGACTTATATCCCATATGCTTCACCAACACTGATCTTGTGTGGAAACAATTTTTGTTCCCTGTAAACTCGGCTTATGATTAATTACAAGGCTTGTCCTACCTTTGTTGTAACCTGCACACAAACCACCAGTTCTTGGCTTCCAAGCTTGAGTTCTTTCGCGTTGATATACTCTAGTCAGGTGTCAACTGAGACACACTCCTTCGTATGTGCAAAAATCCCTTATAGATGCAATCCAATTGCTAAATGCTCCGTTCACATTTCTCCTTGAAAATAAGGTTCATTCAACTGAATACAAATCACTAGAAAAGAAGGCTCATTGTTAGAATTTGACCCCTGCAAAACCAAGATTACTAGAAGAATATCAAAGCACAAAAACAAAACCAAGAGTGGAGCTTGTTTATCCACGATGATCATTAAGATCATCTTCCAACCATAGACAAAACAATGTCACCCTTGAGCTTTCCCTTCCAAGAGAGATAAATCGATCAGAGAAAGTGTGCTTCCAGATCGTAGTAGCACAAACCCAAGAAAGTAAGAGAAAACCTTTTCCAAAGATGGAGAAATCTCAGAAAATTCCTCTCCAAACTGTAGTAGCGATCTTCTCTTGCAGAGGGTGAACTTGTGTAGCAATGCTAAGTTGCAGTGTATCAAATGAGGTGAGGCGCCCCCCTATTTATACCGTTTTTGAGTGACTATTAACTCGGGCCGACCTGTCTTATACATTAGGGCCGACTTGTCATTTAATAATAATAAATTACATTTTATCATTATTATTTATTTCTTTTTGGGCCGACATTTGTTTTCCTTTCAGGGTCTACCTATGAGGATGATCCTCACGCAGCTACTACAACATCACTCCCTCTTAGCCAGGGAGGCATCATCAGTATCATCAACTGGAGAAGATCTAGGTATCATCCGTACATAACGACTATCTCGAACATCTCTATACACATGGAAGGGCTCCCAACATAGTCTTAGTTCGTCGATAAGTGTTTGTCAATCTTTTTGCATCAGTTCAATCCAGTTCATTGGAGAAAATGCACTAGCTCCACAACTCTTGCATACACCCAACCCAGTTCGTCGGGGAAGCATGCACCAACTCCACAACTTGTGCATTTACTCAACCCAGTTTGTCGGGGAAGCATGCACCAACTCCACATGCTTTAGCTCAACCCACTTCGTCGGGAAACATGCATGTAATCAACGTGCATCATCACAACCCAGAGATATCACTAGGACTATCACTGCTAGTGAATCTCCTCCACATCATGGGCTACAACCTCCTCATAACATCCATAAGGAATACAATCATATGACGGCTCATAAGGGCCATAACTTTATGTGAGACTTTCATCATATCTGTATGGGATACAACCCATAAATATTCCAACCATACATGTTGCTAAATTTGTATAGTAACCAACCCTGTTTCATGCTGGGTGTACCACTACAATGTTGAAATTTAACGGTTAGGTTCATATTTAACTTCAATGCATAAACATAACAAGGTTAAATTCAGAATAGTACTTATTTCAATAAATTTGATTTGCAAAAAAATTAAATATAATTTTCATCTCTTTCAACTTTAATGCTTTGCTAGTCACTGTGTTAAGGTTGGTCTAACTTTAACACTCTGGTGGTCACTAAGTTAAAGTTGGTCCTTGAGATTATTCACCAAATGCCATGTACAGTAACAAAATAATAAATAAAATAAATAATGTACAGAAGATAACAGTACTAAAGAATCGTAACCATTATTTTGAATCGGCCTTTAACTCGGATACTTCTAAGTTTGATCTTGTCACCAAAGGGACAAGTCAATCTAGGTAAACGAATTATGTACCTTGAGAGATAGTTAAGGTAGAAGTAAATAGACCTCATATTCTTTAATCAAATTAGCAGCACAATCATACTCGGTACAATCACGCTATGTAGAGATACACAATCATACGGAGCAGTGACACACACAGATAGAGATAAACTTCACACTAGGCAGTGACCCATAATCATACTGAGTAAAGATAAACAATTCATGTTGCAAGGGAGAGAAGCCATGCTGCTGCACCAAGAGAGAAGATCACACTGCTGAGGAGAGTAGCAAAGAGCCACGGGATAGTTCAGTTTGTGAAGTAGCAAAGAAGAACCAAAATACAGTCACGTTGAATGATCACACAGATACAGTCATGGTGGAGGATGTTGGGGATCACGCGGAAGGATCCCGCAGAACAGTCACGCTGGAGGATCCCGCAGGTATAGTCACGGTAGAGGATCGTGCAAAGATCATGCAGATATAGACGGTATAGACCCAGTCTCGCGGAGCAGTGAAAGACCATGCGGAGCAGTCACACAAAAGCAGAGGTAAGACACGCAGGAGGTAAGCTACGAGATCTCAGTCACGCAGACGCAGAGGTCAATCGTGTGGAGGCAGAGGTAAGCGGTATCTCAGTCACGTGGATGCAGAGATAAGCCACATGAGCTCAGTCATGTGGAAGTAGAGGTAAAACACGGGATAGTCCCAGTCACCTGGACACAAAGATGATCCACGCGAGCTCAGTCATACGGAAGCAGAGGTAAAACATGGAATAGTCCCCGTCACGGTCAACAACAGTAGTCGCGAGAAGGAGAGTTACGTGGGACAAGGAGTCGCGATGAGCAGCATTCGTAGGATGAAAACATTCACGCAGAGATAGATAGGTAAGTGAGGTAACACTTAATGGATAATTAAAATGAAGAATAACCTTTTCCTTTTATAAGGTAGGGATGTTAAACAAAAAAATACATTAGGTTGACTTAGGATAAGATAAAGTGGTCCAAAAAATAAAATCATAAATAAAGTGGTCCAAAGTAAAATAAAATAAAAGGTCCAAAGGTCTTACAATAAAACCATGAGGTAAAATAAATGGTCAAAAGGTTTTTAATAATAAAAACCATACAGTAAATGGTCCAACCTAGAAATGAAATAACTTAGGTTAGTGTACCAAAAACAATAACAGAGGTACACACACAAAAGAGTGCTAGGATCAAACAACCCGCATACCCACAAGATCAAGGTGTACCAACATTTACTTTTTACCTATAGGACCAACAAGACCAAGGAATTTAATCTTTTCTCTCTCTCAAGGTACAATGTTATATATATATTTTATCATCACTGTATAAGGGAAAGATCCAGACTGGATGGTACGATCTTTTGGTCCTCAATACTGCTCCTAAGGGTTAGGTGCTGTTGAATTTTAGCATTAGCATGTATTCTTTAAAATTTTGCAGACTGTAAGATAACAACAAATAAGTGCAGTAGATAAATCAAAACATCACACGCAATGAACACAAGAGTTTTTCACGGGGAAACTTTTAAGGACAAAAACCCCAAAAGCATTAGTAATTCATCTCTTAAATGAGATGACTTGAGTTCTTCAATCTCAGAATTCTAAGATGAATGTTCTTCAATATTTCTCAAACCCTATCAGGCTTGATCAATTTCCAAATTCTAGCACAATTGTCCAACAATTTTGTTAATAAGACAAATTTTACAAAAACTTGAATGAGGGCTTCATGCCCTCATTTTCTTTTCTCTGTTTCCCAGACTCAGCTACCTAGATCTGCTGCCCAGGCTGCTCGAGAATACCCAGACCTCTTCAATCGCTGCCTGGATTCTCTGTTCTGCTGCCCGGAATAATTTACCTGTAGCCCAAGCTGCCCGGAATGCCCAGATTGCTGCCCGAGATCTTTTTACTGCTGCCCAGTTCCTTCACTGTGCTGCCCGGATTCTTTTGCTGCCTGCCCGTAATTATTCCAAGTTGCCTGATTTGCTGTAGCAGCCCATGAACTTTCCAGGCTGCCCAGATGTTTTGTTATAACATCCCGTGAATGGATAGACTGCCCGGATTAATCTCCTGCTGCTCGAATTCTGTTATGGCAACCTGTGTATCCTATAGCCTGTGCGAGCCCTGTCTGGGCATGCCCATGCTGAGGAACAACTGCCCGTGAGGGTTCTTTTGCTCGGAGATGGAGATGGTGCTGCCTGAAGTCTACAGGAGGTTGGCCGTAAATAAATAGAAGCCCAAGGGTTGAGCCCTAGATCTATTTCTGCTGGCCATGAATGGGAAGAAGGCTACCCTAATAGATTAGGGTATTTGTTGATTACTTAGGCATAAGGAAGTGATGCCATAATTCTGCTCCAGTTGGTCGTGAAGTGAAGGAGGAAGACCCTAGCCGTAGGGCCACTGATGTAGAAGTATAAATGAAGATGCCCTAGCTAAAAACCTCCATGCTAGGGCATAATCAAAACTGTGATATGTTCTTTTAGCGAAAAACATAAGGAGCAACTCAACGTTGAAATGTGTCTAATGACATGAAGTTGATCTTTCTTTTATATCCTTTGAGTCACTTGGAAGTGGGCCTTTTTCTTAAGAATAAAATAATAGTATTTTTATTCTTTTACCCCTTTTTGAATGGACATCGCACATCATCATTTTCCATTCTTATAGAATGGCTCTCAGCCCTAGGCTGAGTTTTAGTCCTAGACTGAATCATGTTAATCAACCCGTAGACGCCTACCGGGTCCTCCATTCTCCTAAAGAATGGTCCTCAGTACTAATTTGAGCTTCAGTCCCAGACTGAAAGTTGATCAACTACCTGCAGGACCTACTTGGACATCGTGTCCCTGGTCCCAGACCAGAATACTCTAGAGGCACATAGGGGCCCTAGCCCCATGCTAGGGGCTTTACCATGGCATCAACTTGCTTGGTCCCAGACCAAGAACCCCAGGAGACTACTGGGGCCCTAGGGTACCTTCTAGTGTCTTACTTTGCCCTAGTTGACTGACTAGGATACCATCCTCTTTGAGAATGGGTCTCGTAGCTGCACTAACTTTAACATATAGAGCCAGTCCTTTTTCATGCTGGATGTAGCTCTTAGCAGTGCCAGTCCTTTTTCATACTAGATGCAAATCACATATGCCTTCCTGCAAAGCCAACCTTGTTTCATGCTGAATATGAAGATGGGTTTATACAGAACTGACACTGTGACTATTACCCCAGGATGAGTCTCGGATAGTCATGCATTGTCCTTGGAGACCTTGACTATTACCTCATTTCTAAGATGATTCTTTGATAGTCCTTGGAGGTGTTATCACACATAGTGTAGCTACCCACTAAAGGTATCCTATCCAAGATGGTAGAGGTGAGGTAGCTAACCGGTGACACCGCAAGGGCCTCGTCCACTACGGATGAAGGGTAGTTGTCACATTGGACGGGTTCTTGTCGCTTTAGATCAGTCTGGAGAATGATCAAGGGGGAGACCCTACTAGCCTAAGATGGCTAATGTGCCTACTCAAGACACTCCTAGGGTTATGAAATAAATGAAAGCAGAGAGATGATGAGTGAAGAAGTCTAGATCTAGAGAATAGATGTGGTATGGAAGTTAGGGAAAAGTTGGGGAGACTTAGCAAATAGGGAAAATGACCCAACTTGATTGGAAAAGTACAACAAAGAGTTTAACAAAGTAGATCTAGAGAGATCTAGCCGAACATAAAAATAAACCCTAATGAGATCCACCTAGGGTTTATGCGAAAGTGGACATGGTGGACCCAAAATAGTAGATTGCGGTAGTAAATGGGTAGATCTAGTAGCTTGAAGGATAGATCTCGGAAAAAGGAGTGGGTTCAAGCATACCCAGCTGATAGATTTGAAGATTTGGCCACCCACCCAATGAGGGTGCCCCGACCTAGAGAGACTAGTGCAAGATCCTGGGGAAAATGGAGTCGAATTTTTTTGAAATTCGAGATCTAGGGTTAATTTAACAATCTCCAAGTGGGTTTTGATGTCCGTCATAAAAACCTCACCGGATCTATCAGATCTACAATACTAGGGTTTGAAAGAAAGGGTTTTGCTTGACAATTGGATGAAAATAATGAAAAACAATACTAACCTTGTAGATCGTACCTGAAAATACTTGCGTCCGCCTTGTATTTCGATGATCCTTCCACTTAGTTACAATTTCGAGCGAGATCCTCCAAGAAACAAGAGAAAAACACCCAATGAAGGTAGAGCACCCCTCTTCTCCACCTACAAAATTAAACTACCAAAGTGAGATTTGTTTACTGATGAAAAAGATAAGCTATGTACGTCATCTACATAGAAAAATCCAATGCACAAAGTAACAATACCGAAGATGGTGCAAGATGCCTTTGCAATCTCCTCCAACCAATTTGATACCGTGCAAATGATCAGTACGACCTCCACAGAAAAATAATGTTTGCATGCAAGATCCACCGAAATGTCTAAGCAAGAGGCATAACAATCACATCCAAGTACATTCACAAAGCTTCCAAGAGTTTCTGCAAAAGTTTTCTTGTATTAAATATTCCCAGAGCCAAAAGTCTCTCTTACAAAAGAGAGAGCATCTTAATATATCAATGTTCCAAGGGGATGCATCCCGCAGGGTCAGGGACGCGTTTGCACATTTCCTGCGTCCCAGGGACTTAGGGACTCTTGGCGAAACGTTTCTCCCCAACCATGCCCCTAAGATTTTTTTTTTTATGTTTTCCCATTATTTTCACTTTTTACAATCCCTACTTGGTACTACTTAGAAAATAAATCAATATATTTAGTATTTACATTGCACAATCATGAATATACATCAAATGAATTATTATGTTTTAGATTTATTTTATTTTTATAATTTTAGAGATGTCACCACGCCCACCCCTCCCCCCCGAATTTCCCTAAATTTGCGGGTGGTCTCCACGCGTCTCAAATGTGCGTTTCCCTGCTCTTGCATCCCCCCGTCCCGAAAACTTTGGGGAACATTGCAATATATAGATATCTCAAGTACATAAAACCTAGATGCAAAAAAATCAAGGGTCATGATCAAAAGTTAAAATCAATCTAATCTATGACTAAGATAAGCCAGATACATCATACACAGATCAACTCAATAATAGAAGGGGGCCACACCCCTAGAAAGCTGAAGGAGGGGGGTGCACCACATAAAGATGACCAATAATCATAAGATAACACATGGTGGGGCTAGGAGGTTATAATACCCTTCACTAGAATGGCCCCATGGCACAATAACAAGGTGTAATGGTCAATAATATCATGAAGTGATCAAAATCCATGTGATAAGCATCACATAAACCAACTCCGAGACACAATTTAAACATGGAGACCTATTCCAACATAGAGGTGAAGATGGGGGAAATCCTAGATGTCACTAGTCAAGTTACAAGTCAAGGTTAATCAACAACAAGGGAAAGCAACAAATGGGTGAAGACCGTGAAGATGGTGCTAAGACTAGCAAGCTGTGTCCTTAAACGGAAATGACCAAAATCATAATATCACTTGGGTCATATACCTGCATTGGATCTTAAACAAATTTGAGGATTACCGAAACAACTGCTACTGCTACATGTCATGGGTATTGTAATAATCTCTGCTCTGGGTCACGAAAAATGGCTAACTCAGTCACTGAATCTGGGGTCATGGGGCTCAATCATGGCATAGAATTGGTCAATCTGGATGCTCTGGATCTGCTAAAAGTGGGAGATCATGAACTGGTGGCTCATCATTTGCTGATCTCAAAGTAAAGGCATGGCTTTAAGAACTACTCAGTATTGCTCAGCAATAATAGTAGCCCAGTTACTATATGTGTGACAACAAGAGTTATTGACTATGTATGTCTCTATTCATGTTGGTGTACGGAGTCATGTACCATGACTAACAGGCATCAGAGCTATGTATAGCGTAACTTACCAATGTCGAGGCCAGGTATTCGGGCATGTCTTACCCAATGAGCTGCTGGCATTGGATCTATGTACAACATAACTTACTAGTATCGGATCCAAGTATTATTACATGGTTGACAGGTGTCCACCCAAAACTCAGGAGTTCATACAGAACCAGCATCATAGTTCATAGGTGTCCACATCTAAATTCTCACCCACAAATGTTTACCAAGAACTCAGGTGTTCCCAGAATCACTGTCATAGTTCATAGGTGTCCACATTAGGACTGCATAGGTCTTTTAGCAAAGCCAACCCCGTTTCATCCTGGATATGAAGACCGTAGGTCTTTCATAGACCATATATACATCTTCCGGCAGAGACAACCTTGTTTCATGCTCGATACGAAGACAACAGGTCTTTCACAGACCACATATATATACCAATGTGCGCTAGTGTGTGTCGGTCTCTCCATCCTTTTTAGGATATCCGGGAGATGTCTTCACTCCTTGGAGTGATCGGCATAATGCATAAAGCATGTGCTGGCCTCTCCATCCCATCTCAGGATGAGAGATCTCCTCCCTCCTTCTCAGAGTGATTGGGAGAATGTACTGGCCTCTCCATCCCATCTCAGGATGAGAGATCTCCTCACTCCTTCTCGGAGTGATTGGGAGAATGTATGGTATATCTATAATCATCCTTCCCTCTTAGCGAGTGACATAATCATGGAACCAATCTCCCCACTCCATCACAGAGTGTCAGGGAGTAAAGTCGACCTTCCCTCTTACCGACGAAGTCAATCATGCGACCAATCTCTTCACTCTCTCTTAGAGTGATCGGGAAAAAATACAGAAATATCAAAGAGGGAGTCAACATAAACTAATATCCTCACTCCTTCACAAAGTTACAGTCCTATCCTGAACTTGCACACATTTCAGCTAGCAGAGGCATCAAATATATTGAAGCAAACATGTCTGTCCTGCCCTATTATAGATATGAAATGCAAATACATAATAAATCATATCATTGAAATCATGTACCTGAGTGAGAGTATCAATAGGCTAGTTTCCCCACCCCATCTCAGGGTGTCTGAGAATCCTCCCTCTGTGCTAGAGCATTCTGCTTCCTCTGCATCTGAGCATCCTATTCTCTTTCTGGGGAGTCCATAGATATGATGTAATTATCCATCCTGGTGACCATTAGGTACATCAAGGATACTTCAACTGTCTTGTTTGGATCAAGACAACAATGCCATTAGTGTAGCCACAATCATCATGCTCGATTTGCTCAGGATCTCGATTCTCAACTGAGCCCTTCCTTGACTTGGGAAGAATTCATCATGTTTCACACCATCATATGCAATAGGACAGGATCCTCATCTTGAGGGATAACTCCCTCTATCTCCTTAGAAATCGGCCGAGTAACTTTCGTCCTTCGGAATCCATCTACCATGGCTCTGGCTGGAAAGTAACTTCTTTCCATAATCGTCGAAGAGACGAACATCTGTAGCAAAGAGATCGACATCCGTAGAAGCCTTTCGCTTCCAATCACCAAATCTCTACATCAGATAATCTAGGCCTGTGGGTCATGTGTCCACATATGTACTCGATCCTTAACTATCTGTTGTCATGACTTCCACTTAACTGTTTTGACTGGAAGTCATCCTTCTTTCTAGGTTGAGAGTCATGCTTCTAAGGCTTTTTGCTTCTGATCCATCTGCATATCAACGGGATCACTTGTCCTTTATACCAAGTTTCATCGTCCTCTTCTTGTAGGCCATAGCATTCCCTATAAGTCAAATCCCGTCAGATGGTCAACAACATTGCATAATCAAATTTATTTAATGCATTAACAATAGTTCGTCCAGGTATGTAGGCATCCTTTAGCCAATGCTTCGACGCAACATACACATGGCTATTATTTGGGGTCCATAAAAAGTTGTGTAGCATCACGGGTTAAATCATAACACATACTGCATGAGCCTACTATCAATAAAAGAACCATATCACGTGCTCAATAACTTTTAGGAATCTAGATCTGCATAGAACATATTAAAAAACAACTAGATTTAATCTACCAGAGCTTGTAAAATCAAATACTTATCTTATATTGTTTTGTGGGTGGGCTCCCACGAAATCCTTTAAGAGTCCACTGGTCTTCATTTTCTTGTAGGGAGTCCATCGCCACCTGGATCTTCATGTCATTGCCTCAACATAGGAAGTACTAAAAGAAGAACTCCTTTCGACGATCTTCTGTACTTTCTTCAGGTCATCATTCCTTGAACTCTTATGTGGAGTATCTTCGTCTACATCGACATCTAAGCCTTCATGCTTCCTCTTCTTTGAATCACAGTCTCGAGCGTAGCGTCCAAGTTTATTGCATCTGTAGCAACGAACACGTGAAAGATCCTTCTTCTTCTTCTTCTAATTTGAATTAGGACTTGATTTTCCAGCCTTGCCTTTCTTGCCATGAACCTTATGGGCTTAACTTTCTTCATGTTGAGCTTCTTCATCAATAGTTGAGGCTTCAAGGTTCCTTTTCTTTGAATTACTACAATTTCTGGCATAGTTTCCATATCCATATTTGTTGCAATTATAGCAACAGGCGCGTGAAAGATCCTTTTTCTTCTTTGGTTATGGAATCTCCCCATCAACAATCTTAATGGAAACCTAAGACTTGGAAACCCTGTCAAGTCTATGTTCAACCTTCATGTTGATCTTCTTGATTGTAACTAAATAACAACTTCAGAAACCCTAGCAAGAGCTAGGTCCCGAATGAAGTATGGATGATTGCAAAACTGAAGCCATAGGTGAATGCACCCTACTAAGCTGATTTGGAGCAAGGTAAGGTTGAACCAATTATGTGGATAGAACAACAGTACTGTCTTGTCCTAGATAGTATTAGGTCAAAAAATTGAAATTTTTTCAATAAAGATTTGGCCTCCACAGAAAGATGTGCCCTAGGAGAACGAGTTCCTCTATGCTCTTTCGAGATCGTCTGAGGTGAAAAACACTCCAAAACGTGGAGCCCTAGCTTTCGGCAATGGCTTCTTCTAGCGCCGCTTTGATACCATGTTAGAATTTGACCATTGCAAAACCAAGATCACTAGAAGAATATCAAAGCACAAAAACAAAACAAAGAGTGGAGCTCGTTTATCCACGATGATCACAAAGATCATCTCCCAACCATAGACAAAACAATGTCACCCCCAAGCTCGCCCCTCGCCCCCCCCAAGAGAGATAAATCAATCAGAGATAGAGTACTTCCAGATCGTAGTAGAACAAACCCAAGAAAGATAAGAGAAAACCTTCTCCAAAGATGGAGAAACCCCATAAAACTCCTCTCCAAACTGTAGTAGCGAACTTCTCTAGCAGAGGGTGAACTTGTGTAGAAGTTCTAAGTTGCAGTGTGTCAAATGAGGTGAGGCTCCCCCCTCTTTATACTGTTTTTGAGTGACTTTTAACTGGGGCTGACTTGTCTTATACACTGGAGCCGATTTGTCATTTAATAATAATATATTACTTTTTATTATTATTATTTCTCTCTTTGGGCCAACTTTTGTTTTCCTTTCAGGGCCGATCTATGAGGATGATCCTCACGCAGCTACTACAACAACAGTAACCTGCACACAAACCACCAGTTCTTGGCTTCCAGGCTTGATTCTTTTGTGTTTATATATTCTCTGGTCAGGTGTCAACTGAGACACACTCCTTCGTATGTGCAGAACTCCCTTACAGATTCAATCCAATTGCTTAATGTTCCATTCACATTTCTCCTTGAAAAGAAGGCTCATTCAACTGAATACAAATATGAATAGAATGCATGCCAAGTCCTAATTGTGTAAGAATGGCTGTAGCTCAACTGTGCTAGGGTTGCCCAACTGTGTAGGTATGCAAACAGTGAATACCACAAAACAAAAGTATAACCCCTGTTATACATATTACAAACATGCTTTGGGCAATGTACAAGCCTGCATATCTATCAACCATCAGAGGATAACAAAGCATAAGCAAAACCATTAACCAGTGGGGTGCATGCCTTTACATTGCTTTAAGGAAAAAGAGAGTTTTTCCAACTGCAACTTCAATGGATATGTTTATTGCTCACTGTAGAATTCAATGTACAGCTAAGTAAATAAGGTATGGCATTCAAGGTTATGTATGGCCCAGTAGTGATGCATACAGTTTGTTTGGAGTGTTTATGGCCTCAGGAAACAATGAATTACTGAGTACAGAGTCACAGACTTGTTGGAGGGTGCATAGGGCTTCAAAGCCCATGCATTTGTTGCATACTGTCTGGATGCCAATGGCCTCAATAATCACTGAATTGCTGTTCTTCAGGGTTGGAAATCGACGTTTGGATTCTGAGTCTGCCAATACTTGTTTTAGCTTTGGCGGTGATTTAGGGCTCTTTGCTAGCATTTATGGAATTTCTTACATCAAAGGAGATTGCTTGCTATCTGTACCATTTTGATCCTAATCTAAAACCTCAAATTAATTCTTTTGAAGAACGCCGGTTGGTTTCCATACCTTTTCAGGTCTGTTAGGCATTTGAGGATCTGCTCTCTTCCCCTTTCTGTGATTTGAAGCCCTTGTCTTCTTCTCAGTTCTTTTGCAGCTTGTAAAGGCATTTGTTCTCCATATGATTGTAGTAGTGGCAATTCCTGAGCCAAATTATAGTTCCACTTATCATTCTTTATTTCGTTGGAGCTTACGATTGTACATGGTTTCTCATGTATGTAGATTTCTTCTCTTATTTTAACCCTTTCAATTCCATTCTTTTAATTTTATTTCCTCCATGCTTACTTGGTGTAGCGAAATGAAAGGACAAATTCTATATTGCACATTCTCTTTGTAACTTTCTTCTGTACTGCACATAATCCACATGAGAATGTAACCTCCACAATCCATCCCATGTGGGCTTGCATTTTGTGTCCACGTGGAATTGTAACTCCCACTCACACTATTTTATCATTTTGTGCATATAAATCCTTAGAAGTGAGAAAAGTAGAGTGTCAAAAGAGGCATGGATGTTTTCTATAAAAGCCTGTCCATCGCCACTTGTAACTATGACATTTCTAGTCTTTTATGAAGTCCATATTGTTCAAGTTTTTCATTCTCAATTTCAAGTAAGTCCATTTTATTGTTTGTGTATTCTGAGTTTCTCTGGACATTGCATTTTAAAGGCAGAATCTTGTGCAGGTGTTCCTACAAAGAAGAGATAAAAGTATGCCTGTTGTGAAGATGCTATTCTTCATGCTCTTGAGCTTGAGAAACTGCAGCTTAAATGAAAAAAATAGTCTTGTCTTGAAAGAGTCCACATTGATGAAAGAAACATGTTACTGTGGTGAAGCAGTCACAAAATTATGTTGTTGATTATGACAAAGATAAGAGCCAGCATGCCTCTGGTAATTTGATGACATTTTAGATCCTGAAATGCATCTGGATGCTAAGAAGTTAAGTCTATCAGGTCAACACATACTTCCTGAGTTTGATGACATACAACTGTCACTTCAGAAAGTCAGACATGGAAATGAAATGAATTGGGAAGACAATGGCACTGAAGGCACACCTAGGATGAGAGGTCTGCAGGACTTTGAGTTAAGAATTGCGCCCACACGAAAGAAACCCAATCTAGCTACAGTTTGTGAAGATGTTTGAAAAGTAATCCCTTCAGAGAGTTGTGTTTGTAATCCCTCTTCCATTGCTCGTTGCATGGGAGATGGAAGCCCTTTGAACATCAGTAGAGGATATTCTTTAAGCCTTAAAAGAAAAAGATCCGATGTGGGGCATGCTGAGGAGTCCTCTGTCAAAATGAGTGATTGCTGCCGGCCCCTTACACAGGTTTTACAGAGTAGTGCAAAATAACCAGTGCCTCATTTTCCTGATTTTGGTTGTATCACAGTTGACTCAGCTCAGCAAGGATTGAAGGAAAGAGGAGTCGGTACTTTGCAGCAAGTTAAAAAATAAAGCTTTTCTGCATTGCCTGATAATAATTCAGATTACATGGGAATTTTTTCCAAAAGAAAGAGCTCATTACAGGCTTCTCAAGATGGATTTGAAATCAGAGAGAAACTGATTCAACCTGTTTCTTTGATGGATGATAATGCATGTTCTGATTTGCTATAGCAACCAAGTTCCAACTATGGTGAAAAAAGTGGTCTACATTCTGTTTGGTAAAACTGCATTTACATGTCAAGTTAATTCCTTTCTCCATGGACCTATTTAAACTTATTCATCTTTAGATTTTATGTATTGATTCAAGTTTTGGCACATTCATAGCTTATATCATGCTGAATATTAGATAATATTTCTTTCTTTTCTGCCCCATTAATAAAATTTGTCCTATTTATTTCTTTTTGCTATTCTGATGACATCATTAAACACTTCATTGGTTCCTTCTCTGTGTTTGACTTTGTGAAGAATACTTCCTCCTCTGCTTCTTCCTCGAAATCCTGTCTTGTTGACTTCTAGAAACTCTCTTACACTCTCCGCTTTTGTCCTATTGAATGTAATACTTAGTTCATGTTTTCTTTTATCATGTATATATGACTTCATGCTTTCGGAATAGCTTATGGTACCCTACTGATTGGTAACACCGATTCTACCTTTTAGTCCCATTAAACTTGCTTTTGGTCATTTGTTGGACATTGAAAAAGTTATATTATCTCATATAGGTTCTCTGAACTATGTTTGTGACTCTGAAACATATCTAATATGGATGGAAATTCATTTGGAATAGCCCTCTTCATTGTGCAGACTCATGTAGGGATTTGGGGGTTCTTTGGACATGCTTGGTCAGTTGTTGGACATTAATAAAGTTATATAATCCCATATTAGCTTCCCTGAACTATGTTTGTGACTGTGAAACATATCTAATATCGATGGGAGTTCCTGTTGGGTTAATTTAATTAATCCTGATTAAATTGGTTTATGCAAAATTATTTAATGAACAACCAAAATTCCGCTAAATGTTTTGTAATGTGGCACTTATTGTGCTTTATATACAAAAAATTGGTTATAGAGCCTTTGTAAACGCTCTTTGTTTGTTTTAAGCTACAGATCTTTTATCTGTGTAGATATGTAACGTGTGGGTGCATTACATAATCCATTGACTAGGCAGCCTACCTGCAACCCATTGATCCCTGAAAAACCAACACCCCAAAAAGCTAATCTGTTCTATTGTCGAATTGGTCCCTTTCAACTTAGTGAGCATGTCCATAATGACTTATATTTTAGTTTCAGTAACTTTTAGCTTTAAAAGTTAGAAGTGGGTTACACATTTTAGGATCGGACCCATTAGACCTCACATGGAGAAGTTTAAAAATTGGGTTTTTTATAGCTTTCAACCCAATTACTAACTTTTTCAGTGTTTCCACATATATGCATAACATGGCCATGTTGGCATGTACCCCTTTCTCCTGCACCCCTTGAATTGGAAATAGTGGGATTTATAATTGAAACCTAGAAGGGGAATATGCTGCTCAATGGTGTGATCTCATTGTAACCTGTACACTTCCTTGTGGTACAAACTGCTTTAAAACATCTAATGTTAGTTTCTGTAGAAGCCTATTCTGTTGGGAGCGGGATTGAAATGAAAAGTGAAATTTTCAAAAGCTCCCTTTTTGGGAGTGTTTTTTTATATAGTATATATTTTAATATATTTAGATGGATATATATCTAAAAAACATGTAGGATGTTGAATTAGATATAGAAAACATGGATTAAATTATATAACATCAATCATTTAGTAGTTATACAAGTAGTTGTAACTTGTAACATTGTCATCAAATGATCAACCATAACAACTTTTATAGGAGCTTGGCAAAGAAGGGAGTTACCATAACATTGCCATCAAATGATCAACCTAGTATAGGAGCTTTTAGTATAGGAGAGACAGGGAGTGTGCTCCCAAAACTGGGAGCGTTTCGGGAGCGAGCTTT
>LPNX011119524.1:77179-97192 GCA_001517045.1 Pseudotsuga menziesii | reverse complement strand
TTGCATTTAGTTTAAATGGAGGCTTATACTATCTTGTTTTTCCCTGAATGCTTGTTCATTTTTCTTACAGAGTAGAATTGTCTCTGGAAGTACTGGTTGTATCTGTTTGGAATTGAAAAATATCTGTTGACATTGTATGACCTTCGTTAAAAAAGTCAGGGTTTGGTATTGAAGTCAGAAAGTTGTAAAAGTAGTCATCTTGTTTTCATCCACAAAACATTAGTAAATGGCATTTAAAAAAATATTTGAATGTATTTTATACCCATAGAAACTGTTTGTCCGATTTTTGAAAATGGGCCATTTCTTATATTTGATAGCAATATGAGCAAATATGTTTCCAATTTGTAGTTTTATCATAAGTCAGATGCTAAATTGTTCATACCAAGTAAAAGATGTTTGGATGTTGGCAATTTTACCATGATATTTTTTTAAATATTAAATTAGTATTTGCTTCCCTCAAACTGAAAGGGGTATGCCCTGTCATTCTAATTTTGCATTTAAATCATGCATTTGTTATGCAATGATGGCTATGGAAAATTCTATGAATTGTAGTGTTTAATTTAGAAAATGCTATTGTAGATTTGCCTGGCAGTCGAGTTTTTGTGTAATTGATAAGAAACTTCTGCCCACTTTATGCAGCAAGGTGACAGGCCGCTTTGGTTTGCATCAAAACAGAGTCTCTCCTACTTGGATGGCAGGTGATATTACTAGTCCAAATTCCATTTCTTTTCATTCTTAGTCTGAAACCACTTTTGAATGATAAAGGAAATGATGATTGTGGACCTGGACCATGGGGAGTGTACTATCCACCACTAATTGATTTTGCTTCAGAACTAGTGAAGCTCAGGGCTCAATTGTACTTTTTAATTTTTAGCTGGTGAAGCTCAGCGCCCAAGTCATTATTGTTGGTGCCTATATTGTGTGTATGAGATGAGTCTCCAACCCAGAACTGTAAAAAACTAATGGCAAATGCTGTTGGTTACCAATGTGATCCAAGATCAAGCCGGTTTCATCCAAATTTTGACAAGAACATAGTTTTGTCACTCTTTTGATCCCATTGTTATTCATAACCATGGCGATCCCTTCTATTAGTTTCTTTTTTTCATAGTGCTTATCTGATCGGTAAGCTTCACAGGGGTAACTTGTTTTTCTTTGACTAGTTTCCCTTTCTTGTTATTCATAACCAAGGAGATCCCTTCTATTAGTTTCTTAGTTTCTTTTTTTCATAGTGCTTATCTGACGGGTAAGCTTCAGTGGGTTAATTTGTTTTTCTTTGACTAGTTTCCCTTTTTCTCATTGTAGCAGGTTTGCCCTTCCCTAATGTGGGAGTATTCGAATTAATGTAGTCAGCTTGCAATATCCAAATTGGAATCTTTCAGCTAAGACAAAATTGACCAGGACTTTAAATCTATACAGTCTGTCATGAATTTCCCCTGAAATCACACGTTTTGTTGATACTTTTTGCCACTACAGCATGTCCATTGTTTCTTCCTTTCCTTATCTACAAATGGGAGTTTTCATATTTAGTTTGTATCTCACTAATGGATTCTCAGTGTTCATGCTGTTTATCTGAAACTTGGCTGAAGCTTATGAGGGGTTCTACTTGTGTGATGGATTTTGAACTGGCAATGCTTTGAACTCAAACAAAACTCCATGTTTTCTAGGCACCTGTGTTAGCACCATTAGAGTGAAAGCTTTGAAACACTATGGTCTGCTACAGTGTACAATTCTCTCTCTTACATGCAGTTTCAGGATGGTCTCATCTGCACTCTGGCATATGTTATATTGCAACATCATGTAAGAGTCCCTTTAGCAAAACTTAGAGTCTGTTCTCTCCAGCTTCCTATGAAGACAGAGCATCACCTTCCCAGTGACCATTGCATTTGTAATTCGGATTCCATGAACCCGAGTCTAAAGATTACTCCATGTTTAAATGTCTTATTATGAGATCAGGGTGAAGTGTTTTTTGCCTTTTTAGAGATGACTTTAGTTTGTTGAAGGCCTTTTGGTCAATGAGCAAAAGTCATTAGCCACTTTTGAAATGATATCCATAGCTTAAACCAAAACATCAGAAGAAACATAACATCCACTTCTAGACTGAGATACAGCTAGAAAAGCCAAAGAAAAATACCATGCTACCATTCCAATTCTTCAAGGATTCTCAGGAGAAACTTTCTTGGCAGGAAAAAGGAAGAAAAGATTTGATGTCAAAAGAGTCCCTTCAATCTCCTTTAGCAAACCATGGGACTAGGTTTGGAAGAGCCTCTACCAAATTATCATGCATCCCAGCTTTGGGATTCTCCAATCCTTGACATCATACCTATGCTGGGATACAACTTTGGGAATTGAAAGAACCAGAGAGAAACCTAATTTCTTGTGCATGTTAAAATTTCCTGCAAAGATTTCCCATTGCTAGACATGGAGTCTCCTTCCCCAGCCCAGGTAGACACGTCCAAGAAGGGGAGTATGAGAACCCCACAAGAAAAAGGAGGAAACCCAGAACATCTGGAAATGTTGAATGTAGTTACTGTTGACAGGAAATAAAGCAATTGGCTTGACACTTCAGGGATATTTACCTTATTTACCTCTGTGATTTTATGGTAATTTATATCTTTTCTCAGTTCTGATGAGTTATCTATTAATACATTTTTTGTTGTTGAATAAAAGCAACGATTACTTAGATTCCTTAAGATAAACTTGCTTATCTATAGAACTCTTAAAATCCTGTTATCTATCACCTTCTTGTAGCCAGATCACCCTACTTTTCATATGCCTATGAGCCCCTTCCCAAAGCCAAATGTGTGCTCTGTTCCTTTTCCAATGCAGAGATTTTCTCTGTCTCGTCTAAAGTAGGATTGGTGCAGCAGGCCTTTCATGCAAGTTGAAGAGCTGTTGTTTTGTTGGTTGTAGCTTAGCCTTTGAGTCCTTGAGATTCTCCTGGCTTCATGTTGTTGAAATTCTCTTAACAGTGAGCAAGTTCTTTTGGAGTTATTTCACTGGAATTAGTTTATTACTGCCAGGTGGTGAAGGAGAATCAGAAGCTTCACAAAGGCACGATTGAACTAACAGAAGAATCAGCTACTTTGGCTGACTTGAATGTTTTCCCTGGGGATAGTTTATGGGTCACAGACACTGAAATTTATGAAAATCGGGACATTGCTGGTAATGGTCTAATCTGCATTTCTTTCCAAATGTATCATCGTTGCATATATTGTCACTTGATTGTGTTAACAATCCCTGAACTGACTGTTTTGTTGTATTCACAGAAAAAATTCACTAAGAGCATGTAGAATTTCATACATATTTATTGTGTCAGCTTGGGATCCGTTACAAGCTATACTTCATCTTCTACTTGATTTTATGTGCAGAGGAGCTATCGGAGCAGGAAATGGACAATGGGAAAACAGAGGAAGGATTCAAAGGCACACTTCTGATGTCAACTATACCCGCTAAGGTGTTTTAAGAGCTTTAACTATTTCTTTCTATTTACGAAGATAAAAGTCGTCGGCTGGCTTCTGTTAACATATTATTTTTGGGGCAATCGGTTTCCATTATTGTTACCTTGGAAGAGATGAAGATGGTGCAGTCTAGCAAGGACTAGCACATTTTGCTTCTTATGCAGCTGAAAAATTCGTGCTAGTATTTTTTTTCTTTAAATATGTATCGAGGAAATTCATGCAATTTGATTGTATATGCCAGGGTTGTTCAGCAGCATCAGGAACCTGTCACTAGTGTGAGGTGGCGATGAGTTTGTTGTAAATTTATTTAATATAATCTTTCCCATATGATTCGTTGGATATATTTTCTTTGGTGTAGGGAATTTCAGTGCGATTGCAACATGTATCAACTGTGGCCATTGGCAATACAACAAAATTCCCTCCAATGAAGTTATCAAAATATGTGATTATTTATTACTGATGTGCATGTTGTCATTCCCCAAAGAAGCACAACCACAATGCTGCAAATATGTACTACGTAGACAGGAGGAAATTGATGTTACATCTAACTTCTCATCATTGTCGCAGTTGTCTCAATATGCTACGAACAGTTTCCCAGCTTTTATACTCGTGATTCTTTCATATATATATTTTTGTCTATTCTCGTCAGGGGTTCTGTAAGCACTTCGATTATCTAGAAACAGGAGGTAATTACAAACTAGTGAGAATTGACGCTTGGAGTTATTTCAATGGTTATATAAAATCCTCTTCTATTTTTTTTTTAAAAACATTCATATCCATTGCTTATGCGACAGCCTGTTTTAAAAAAACATTCATACCCGTCGCTTAAGCGACAGCCAGTTTTAAAAAAACTTTCATACCCGTCGCTTAAGCGACACCTGCTGAACAATTTTTTTAATAAATTTTTATTATCCCGTCGATTAAGCGACATTTAGGTTTTATACTCCGTCGATTAAGCGACGACATGCAAAGGATTTTTTTTAAATTTAATAGGAATTAAATGTCGGATAACCGATGCTTTACGGTCAACCGACGGTAAACTAAACTGTCGCTTAACCGACGGTTTCGAAAAATGTCGGATAACCGACGAAAATTTTCCGACGCTTAAAAAAAATCATTGTGTCGTACATGCGATAGGGAAGTGTCGAAACTCCGACAATACAGCCGTCGGATTTTTAGTCAAAATGTAGTAGTGTTATGGTCTCTATAAGGTCCATTCTTATGCTGTTTAACCAATCATCAGATAAGAATACCTGAGCTTCTGGCAAGTGATAGGCTAGAGCCACATATCCAGGGCTGTAAGTAGCATAGCCTTGCTTTTCAACGTTCCCCAGGATCATTGTGGTTATATCTGCCTAGGGAAGAATCCATCCAATTACCTCAGAGCATGGGAACAACTCTAGTCTGGTGACAACTTTCATGAGAGAAGATTTCTCTATGTTAGCATAGATGGATTCTTCTTCGAGGCCCATGTCGGGAACCTCCCTGTGGGAAATCAATCTATATATTTCACCCCATTTGTACTCGGGTTCAACACCAGAAACACATTGAGTGTCTTCATATATGTATTCGGTCTTCGTGACAACCTCTATTTTTGGATCTTCTTCGACCACAGGGGCCTTCTTCTTCTGCCTCTTGGACATGGTGGATTCGAATTCTTCCTGCCATATATAACATTGTAACATTGAGAAATTCAAGGTGCAGAAATTTATATGACAGTGTGCAGCGTTTTACTTCTTCTATGTGTATCATGACAGCGATTTGTTAAAAATATGTATGTATGGACTGAAATGTCCTGACTAACAAAATTATTAAACCCAATGGGAAGTGGAAAACAAGTTATATACAGTAACAATGTGCAATCTACCACTGCTGTAGGACACTAAAAAATTCTATCAATCATATTCAAGACAGAAAAATATCTACATTAATATGCAACACATTTCTGCTTGCTATGCATGCCATGGTCCTTTCGCTGCAAGTTTTTTCAACGGTGCCTTATCAAAACCAAACCTACGTCCTTCTGGTGAACAACTAAGAATATAGATATATTCCCTCCCATAGGCTGAGGCTTGACCGCTGAGCTCTATGGGGTAGCTTGAAGTATAGAGATAAAAAACGGCTGGGTTTTAACCGGTGCGGGAAACAACAGTAGTAACTATGAGGCTTTCTCAACGGCGACATGCCTACACATCAATAGAAAAGACATACTCCTTCCAGCAGGCTACGGGTTCGACATTTAGCTCGTTGAGGACGCAACGAACCGCATAGGTGAAAACGGCTAGGGCTTCAACAACGGGTAGTGCACCATAGGATAAACAGCCCCAAAACCCCCCAAAGCAGTCCATGGCAGACCTACCTCCTACCTATCATAACGATGTAGGGTGGTTTGGCGCAGACGGCGTAATGGCCGTCTGTGCCGAAACCCTTCAATCCCTATGCGCAGGGTATCAAAATGAATGGTGGTGGAAAAATCAAAGCTGCTCTGATGGTTAAACTGCCCTCCCACAGTCAAATAAGATAAAATCTCCACTTATATAGGCGTATAACCTAGCGGGACAAGGAAAACGGCCGAGGACCTAAAAACCACTATAGAAAACCACTAACAGTTCAAATGGAATGGGAAAAACGACAAGGAGCCTACCTGGCAATACGACGAGTATGGCGGGTTGATGACGGTCAAGCTTCCGCAGTTGCCACCTGGATGTAGGTACACCGACAGTGGGGACCTTCTCTTCCTCAAGAAAATGACAGCTCGATGGCGACAGTGCTCCACAAAAAATAACAATAGAAAACCAATACACTGTCCCCGTATGTATATTTGATCGCTCGTGTGAAAATATCAGACATCAGAGAGCTTTTGCATCAGAGGTTGGAAGTAATCTCTCTTCTGCAACGGCGGACGGCCAAAACGTAGACCCAGCCACGGAGACACGCATGGCAGGGAAAAAAAAATCATAATATCGGACGTCGGAAGGTTTTCGAATCGGAGGATGGAAGCGAACGTTCTTCCGCTACGGTGGATGATCAAAGCGCCAAGCCTTCCGATGTCCGGT
The DNA here is from genome assembly GCA_001517045.1 of Pseudotsuga menziesii. Classification (NCBI taxonomy): domain Eukaryota; kingdom Viridiplantae; phylum Streptophyta; class Pinopsida; order Pinales; family Pinaceae; genus Pseudotsuga; species Pseudotsuga menziesii. Next base: position 90,678 of record LPNX011119524.1, on the reverse strand, counting down.
TACACATATCGGGTAGCAGTTGAGAGATCGGACGTCGAAAGGTTTTTCGAATCGGAGGACGAAAGTTTAAATCTTTCCGCAATGGGGAAAACTGACATGATAAAAGGTTCCGACTCAAAACTCAAAAGCAGTCGAAAAAATCACTCGAATCGGGAGAAAACCGAAAGTCAAAATCGAAAGCCCATCCGTAACGGCGGAAGAAATGATCGTAAAATCTTTCGATGCCAAACAAAAAGCATCCGACGTAAAAAAAAAACAACGGGTCGGAAGTCGGAAGGTTTTTCATTCCGCAAAACAAAAATCCATCCGCAACTATAGAAGATCAAAGCCAAGATCCACCCGCAATGATGGAAAATCAAAACAAAACATCCTCCGATTCCAGCATGTTTTCAAATGCGCTTAAGGGCAGCGATAGAACTTGATCAAAAGTGGATTACTTAAGGCATCAGAGGAGGAATCAAAACAATGGGTAGCTCAATCCAAGCATGAGAAAATCCTTTCTGAAAGCTCTTAGACCAATTTCAAGAAGAAAATCCAACTGATTCAAGCAAAGGAGGGTCCTAAAAAAATTTAGAATTTTGGGAAATTGTTGCAGCTGCAACATGTCAATGGTAGTGTCAATAATAGGAAGTACGTGTTTCGGTGTGGTCCGTCACTTTGGATAATAGTATGTTAGCTGGTATATGGTCATGCTCTTCCCATCATGAGGGAACATCAAGAGTCGAAAGACGGTAGATGCAATGAATCTCATTGCATACATATAACTACATCCTAGGAGGAGGTTGTAATCGAATTGGGCGTTCATAACCTCAATGTCAATCAACACTATTTTTTTGGTTAACTCAATAGGGACATTCATGAGGGAACCCTGGGTTTTAGCAACATGACCATCATAGGAGAAAAGAGTGGTGGAAGAAGGTTTAAGGGTTGGGGATCCAATGAAGGTTGACATAATACAAGTGGATTCCCCCTCATAAATTATGCATCGATGAATAAAAAAATTATGAATCATGATCGAAACTTGGAAGGTAACAAATGATGGCTTCTGAGATTCTCTTGATCCAGGTCGAAGGTGATCAACCTAGATTCAGAGGGATCAATGACACCTAACGTGGATAACAATGATTTACGTTGCGAAGGACAATTTTTGAGAACTTATAAAGTGGACATGGTTGTGGGAGACTGGGCTAAGTAATCAACAATATTGTAGTAAAGCGAAGCTCTGGAAGTGGCATTGTTCGCAAGGAGACATAAAGGGAACCGCGATACTTTGGAAGTCCCATCCATGGGGGTTCTTGAAAAATGCAAAGAAATATCAGGAGCGTTGGAGGTAGATGCCACATATGGGTCAACAATTTATGTGGTGGAACCGTACTGGTTTCGTCGAGTCTAGAGTTTGAAATTTGATGATAATGTCATGAGGTTATGGACACCAGGATCGATGGGTTGATCCACAAAAGTGGTTTCACAATTTTGTGGGGCCAAGGGCTAGGTTACAACCATTCTTGGGTGTGGTAGGGGTTTTTGGAACACCATAGGTGGAGGACCTAGTGGTGCTAGGTTTGGATGAGTCGGAGGAGCCCCGTTGGGGTCACGTTGATTATCATTTTGGAGTAAATGGTGGAGGCGATTCAAGTGAGGACGCTAATGGGTATAATGGTCGTAAGTGTTACAAATAGAAAATGGATGTGTTGAGGCCTAGAAATTCGCAGGCAACAACAACAAGGAATTCTCCCCAGTCAATGTTCCCAACTAGCCCATGACTGTTTGGTGTAGGGAATCCGTCCGGTTTGTGGTCCGGCTACCGTAGGTCAAGTAACAAAAACAAAGGGTTTTACCGATTGCGGCTCGGTCCACAGTATATATTTTTGTATTTTGTTTTTACTTTAAGTATGATATGCAAGTGCCTATCTAAAATGCAAATTGATTAAGAATACAAGAAGTGGTCACAATGTGATGCACAAGTTCTTACCTCTCGTCTTAGAATCTCTTGCATCTGAATCACACACAACTAGAAAACATTAAATAACTAAGATTTCCCTAGGGAGAAAGACATTAATTTATGAGTAGTGTAATACTGTTCACATGTTAATACAAATCACAGATAGTTGTTCTTAGAATCAAAACACATAAACATGAACAAAGATATGCACGACAAGATAGTTCATCAACTGTTAAAACCTCCAATACTCATAGTGGAAATTATCGCAGAATAAAGCAGAGACCATTCAAATAAGAACATGGGTTCAGAAAGTTAGAACTCTCTCACAGTTAATGAAACACAGTTGAAAGCGAACTAGTTCCCCTTCGACATTTTCATTCAATCACATTTGAACATTCCACACAGCACCTTCTCCAACAGGCAAAATTTCTAATTTATTATTGTAAAATGAAGTAGTTCCTCTTACAACAAGTGGTTTACAAGTTATTCCAGGGAAAAAGCCCTTGTTCATTCTAACTTTCCTATATTTATACCAAAACAGTAAAACCCTTGGGCTGCCCTTTCCCCCTCCCGGTGACCTTTGGGCTCCCCAAACCGTTTTAATCTCACCATTTTGTCAGTTTGTGAGTGCTCATGATTCATAGAGACGTTACATTTTGGATTTATGACTTAAAGTATTTCATGAAACGGGAGCATCTCGGTAACTGATGAACCTTTCTGAGCCTGGGCCTCTGTTGCTATTGATCCTGCTTTGTCCTTCATTCATGTCGCCTTTGCAGTAGTAATGTGAAGAATCTTCTAAGTCTGTCTGTAGTTAAAACAAAATTCATCATTAGTTCAGACTGTAAAACAAACGTAAACCATATTAACAATAAAATTAATCATCAAGATGAGGCCCCTGTACTGCGTTCTCGTCGCGAAACCTTAAAATGATAGAAAATGAAACCTCCACCACCCATCAGATAGGATAAAAACATGCACAGAACAGGCGGGAAAAAACCTTCACCGACGGGAGAATCACTAAAGCATCGGAAGGATAGTTTAATCAACAGCCGCAACGGAGGGCTTCAAATGGACAACAAGTTCTGTGAGACCAATAAATCTATCAGTGTCGGAAAGACTAAAAACTAAAGCATCGGGCGAAAAACTCCTTGTCGACGAATGGGACGACATAAACATCGGGTAGTTAGTGCAATATGTAGCCGCAATGGCGGAAGACGGAAATACTACGGACTCTGCGGTAAATAAAACATATCAGTGAAAACCATAACAAAATGTCGGTGAGTGGAGCAGTTATATGGTAGACATTTAGTTCATTTGGGAGCCGCAATGGCGAAAAGCAATCAGACTACGGCTTCCGACTTACAGTCATAAAACTTTTCGATATGAAGACATTAAGTGTTCAGAAAACCTTAAGGTTGTGCAACGGTCTAAAATTTGGTCTCATCTCAAAAACAGTGGCGTCATAGAGATCAAAACACCAACTCAAACTTCAACCAACCTCCGATATCGCACTGCAAGTCAAAATAATAACATCACGACATCGAAAAAGCTATCCGTCAGAACATTCATCGTTCAACTTCCGCAACGGAGGTTCCGTAGAGAAATATGGCTCCGATGCATTGTTTAAATGACCTCCGATCAACCAAACTAAAATGTTAAGTTTCGAAAGACCTTCGGCTGCGCAGCGATGAAGAAGCTTGTTTCATATCCGAAACAACGACGAAAATGAGAAATAGACTTCAGAAAAGAAAAGGAGAAATCATAGATCAAAGGACAACAGTTTCAAATCAAACTTCAAATTCCACAACGCAAAGCAGTCTCAGACAGAAGCAATTTTATGAAAGCATGAAAACAGTTGACCTCCCAGCAATCCAAACTTGTAGTAGAGGGAAAAAAAAAACAGAGTTTATGGATACAAACAATTTTAAGCAAGATAAAATTTAAGAGGAGGGTCCAAAATTTCAAAATTTGGGAAAACAGTTGCAGCTGCAACAGGATGGTTAGTTCGCAACTGTGGGTTCTTCCCATGTCGAGAAAGATGATGGGTATTTTGTGTAGGGGGGTCGGCTCCATTATTGTTCGGAGGGTTGGATTGTTGTCCACCTCCTTGATTTGGTTGGTACCCTGATTCCTAGCTCTCTTATTCCTTCCCTATCCTTGTTGGTTATTGGAGGCAGGTTGGTTAGGGAGGTTCTGTTGTGCGTAGACCTGTCTTGGAGAAGTAGGAGTTGGGGATGGAGCCAAAGTAGGTTGCACAGGTGGTGGGTAATAGGCAAGAGCAGCGGGTGGCGATGCAAATAAATCCATTTGGATATTACAAGAGTGTGCCAAACAAGTCGTTCTGTGAACGTGAGGAGCTGGTGCGGGAGGCGCATATGAAGGTTTGGCTCCAGACTGAGCAATTGCGCATGAACAATCAGGGGCGTAACCTAGTTGGGAAAAAATTGGAGTGTTACCGGAATGGGGTGGCATCGAAGGAGAGGTCAAGTGAAAGTGAGGATGCTGGATAATAGAGTCATTGACTCCATAAGTGGCATGGGATGACCCCAACGTATCTTGACGTGAGGATCCAACATGGGGAGCATCGTGTATAATGGTATACAGGTAGCTTGATTAGGCGTACATAAGATCAAACTATTATGCCTTGAGGATGGCTTCCTCCTTAGGTTGTGGGCGCTCATATCAAACATCCTTGGCAATGGGGAGGAGTAAGGTTTTAAGAAACCAATATAGGAAGATTCTATCATCTAATTGTATCTTACACAAACTACGATGACGTCGCCATTCATAGATATGATCTGTGATATGGGTAGATGTGTTATGTCTACTGGATAGTAGAATTTCCACACCCTCATCATATCAAACGAGTAACTAGAAGTAGTATAGAAACATCGAGGCTAACAAGGAAAACTCTGGATAGGTGGCATGAGGTATTTCAATGTACCACTTGGTCGCAACACTTGTGAGTGTGCATTGGAATAACTGCAATCAGACATAATCATCCACTATATTGTTAGATGAACACCATAACTGGAATGATATAATATGGTTTTGGGGGTCTTCTCCTGCCTTTCCCTCAAACTTAGGGATGTCTAATGGGAGTTTGTTAGGCATGGGAGGCCATAGGGGGTTATGACGAATGGGTTCATTGGTCAATCATGCCAAGTTAGGAAAGTTGATACTAGCCATAAAAGGTAGAGTAGAACTGAAAGTGGATCGGGAAGGGCCAACAATGTTGTCGGCACCAGTAGGAATGTAGTTCCCGTGGTTGACTTGGGGTGGGTAAAGTTAACTTCTGATAGTAGGAAGAGTCACTAGTATGGTAGGAATAGTCAGAACAGACGTGGAAGGGCCACTGTCCCTAGGTATAAATGGTGGAATGGTAGGAACCACGATGGCTCACATGGTGGCTAGAGTGGCGCCCCCACTAGTGGGTAGCGGGCTAGCATCAGTGTGTGTGGTGGAAAAGGGACCACAAGGACCAGGACATGTAGGTCAAGTGGAAGGGATACTTGTAATAATGGGTGGAATGAATGCAAGCCCACTACCAACCATCCCTGCTTGAAAGGGATCAGGATGTGCACCATCCATGGGGCTAGATGGGGTAGTGAACAAGGTAGGTTCAAATTGATAGGAATCTGAATCAGATTTAGAGGCTATATGTGTCTCCAAAGGTGGTGAATGATGTCGAATACAGATATCATAGTTACGGTTCAAGGAATCGAACTGAGGGATGTTCTCGCTAAGCCTATGCGAGTAACGTGGTGGAGTTATGATGATGTGATGTAGTGTTGTGTAATGGATGGAAACTCAAGAATATCAACCACAGGCTCAAAAACCCAACTACAACTGAGTGTGCAGAAGGAGAGTGTACAAATGGTGTCTCACGTACCAACAACAATCGCTAAAACCGAACTGCAACAACGGGTTACAGCAAGGCGAGTCTACAAAAAAGTGGCCATAAATCCAACAAGTAGTAGTACCTAGAAATACAAATGACTCACTATCCTATGGGGTACGAGTGCAATCAAACTACTAGATACAAGTTGGAAGCCCCTCATAAATCATATCCTTAGCTGGGTGATGAAATCCCAGTCAAACAATATGAAATGGAATAACAATAGGCTAAGAGAATCTGACTACCGAGAAGGATCTCTGAATAAAATATCCCTAGAAAGAATGGAAACTAGTCTATCTCATTCATGACACGTCCATGATGGTTTCCTAGTGCTTCAATTATTTGGACCTGGACACCTAGTATACTTTGGAATGCATGAGGACTATGAAGGGTTATCCTTCGGTGAAAAGTGGAGTTCAGTATTGCACCCTGACATCTGGAACCCCTTCGTTGCGGATTACTCCTGCAGAGCATCCCCCCCCCCACCCCCGATAGGTTGGTCATGACCATGTCAACAAGTACAAGAGGATTTTGGTCCCCTAATGGAAAACAACTATGTCTCAAGATGTGAGTGACAAAGGAGTGTTGTTCGAATTCCTATCCCCATTGCCCTAACTTAGCTACAAAATTGTTTTGATCCTCAAATGAGGTTACAATGTTGGTTGTATTAAGTTAATTTTTAGGCTAGCTTGGGGTCATGAACCAAGCATTTTGTCTTCAGGGTGTGATATGTGTGCAAATGATGTGTATAAGCCACAACAATCCTACGACGAAGATGCAACGATCTCACTGCCGAGATGCAAACAAAATGCAGCTAAATAGTAGTAAATGACAGTAAATATCATGAAAAATCACAACCAGTGCTTCCAAAACATAAAATAAACATAAGTATATGAACGTCTAAGGAACTTACCAAGGCGTAGGATACACACAGGGGGTCTCGAATACGAATCTCGACTCAAGATTATCACATAAAAGGAAAAGAGGACCTCAAACCAAACCAAGGGGTTATAATGGATCAGATCTAGATAGAAAATGGTCAGGAAGGAGTAAAACACATACAGAGGGTATAGAACAAGGATATCAAACACCAAAAAGGACTAAAAAATGGTAGGTCGCACCTGTCGACAGAACAGGCGGGATCGAGGTTGCATAGAACTGGGAAATAGTTGCGATCAGGGAAAAAACATAGTCGAAAGACTCGGGTCACACAAAACATAGGATTAAGCACGATAGGTCGCATAAAACTGAGTCATAGTGGAAACTGGGGTCGCTCTGAAAGTCAAGATAGTTACGCTCTGGATTTCTGGTACAGGTCGTACTTATCGGGGAAAAAGGCATGACTTGGGTCACGCTTAATAAGTGTGACTCAGCCGTAACTGATTTTTTTTTGAAAAATGGCTGTCGACTTAGGCCCAAGGGGGAAAACACTGGTTCGGATCTATTGCTAGGGGGTTAGATCTATGACGACTGAAGGAAGCAAAGGAGAAAAAACCAGTAGAAATACTTGCAAAAACAAAGATCTGTATGGATGGACTGAGTGGAGTCGCCAAAACTGTAGTGGAGATTTCTCCCCTACTACATGCAAAAGAACCTACCCTAGCTCGTCCATAAGATAGGGTAGAGTTCAACGATAATTTCGGGAAGAAAAAACAACAATACAAATATTTTTATATTTTTAAGATATATAATACTAACTAATGTAAAAAATGATAAAAGATGCCTTTTTTTTTCTGAAATGTGGGCCACCGTAGTTGTTCAAGGAAACAGTCCCACAACTCCATAGTTTGGGTCTCTAGTCTCTTCCACGAATGGTTGTCAAATGGGTAATGGATTATGTATCCTTATCTGCAAGACTTCATTATCTGCTCCTCTGGATTCCTGAGCTATTATGGAAGAGGGCAGCATGATATTGGGGGGTAGAATGGCCTCTTTTCCATAAACAAGGGTATATGGGGACACACCTAACGAAGTCTTGGGGGTGACCCTATCATCCCAAAGAGCATTTGGTAATGCTGAGTGCCAACTCCTCTGGTTTTCTATCACAATCTTTTTTAAAATTCTAATCAGATTCTTGTTCGTGGATTCATCCAAACCATTTCCCTGTGGATAGTAATTTGCAGAGTAATGCAACTTAATTCCTTTCTCATGAGAAAATCCAGTTAATCTAATCGAGGAAAATTAAGTAGCATTATTGAAAACTAAAGAAATTGGAACTCCAAACCTGGTTATAATATGATCTTGCAAGAAACCCATGACCGCATCTTCATTTACTTTGCGCAACGAAATGGCCTCGACCCAACGAGTGAAGTAGTCTATCACCGTCAGAATATATTTGTGTTGCAAGGAAGAATTTGGATTTATCTCTCCAATAATGTCCATCCCCCACTGCTCAAAAGGTTTTGTTATCATTACATGCTTTAATGGTCCTGCTGCTTTAACTTGTCTTCCACCACACCTTTGGCAGATGTCGCACTTTCTGACATGAGCATGTGCATATTTGAATAGTGTGGGCCAATAGTATCTAGCTCTAAGAATTTTATGTGTTGTGGTATCCCTGGAGAATTTTCCTCTAGCAGGCCCATCATGTAAGTCTATCATTACTTTCTTCGCATCTTCTTTCTCTAAGCATCTAAGAAGAACTCCATCATAATTCTTTCTGAATAATGTTCCTTCAATAATCTGATATGAGGCTGATTTAAGATGCAGTGCTCTTCTTTGCTTAGAATTCCAATTTTCCAGTAACAATCCTGCCTAAAGGTAGTGCACAAGGTCTCGATACCAGGAGTCCAGAGCTGTGAAGAGAGGACATACATCCATCAAATGTAACTCAGCTTCATTTTCCTAGTCATTTTCTTCATTGTCTTTTCTTTCAGTCATCAGTTTGCACAATCCTTGCCCTTTAACTATGGAGGCTGGCTTGAATTCGAGGTCATACTCCTATAGAGCCATCACCCAATTGCCTCTTCTTTCTCCTAACTCCTTTTGTACGAAGAGAGACCTCACAGCTGGGTGTGGAACTATGACCTTTGTTCAGTTTTTAAGTATATATGGTCTGAACTGTTTCGCCGCTTTAAACATTGCGTAAGCCTGTTTATCCACCGCTGGGTGATTCAACTTGGACCTTTGCAGACCAGTGCTCATAAATGATATGGGGAACTCATCTCCCCCCTCTTCCTTTCGGGTAAGCACGGCTGCTAATAAACCATCAAATGCGAAAGTGTACAAAATAAAGTCTTTCTCAAAATTCGGACTTTTGAGGGAGGGTGCATGCGCAACAGCTGTCTTTATTTTACTAAATGCATTCTTCTCTACATCAATCCACTTGAATTGTACACTTTTCTTTACCATTTGTTGCAAAGGTTTAACAATTTGAGCAAAATATGGCACAAACCTTCGCACGAAATTTATTATCCCCATAAATGACTGCATGCCCTTTTTGTTATGAGGCAAAGGAATCTGTTCGATAGCTTTGATCCTCTCTGGGTCTATGGAGATCCCTTTCTTAGATATCACATGGCCCAACAACTTACCTTCTGTAATAGCAAACACGCTCTTCTTGGGGTTTAGTGAGATACCATATTTACGACAGCGTTCAAAAATCTGCTTTAGATGAAATGCGTGTTGCTCTCTTTTCTTTGAGAATATTGTGATGTCATCGAGGTATACTACAACACTGCGGCCAATCAGACCACAGAAATCTATGTCCATAGCCCTCTGGAAGGTAGCTCCAGCATTTATGAGTCCAAAGGGCATCCTTCTGTAAGCAAAAGTTCCCCACCTGGTTCTGAACGTCATTTTAAGTCTGTCCTCCTCAGCTACTAATACTTGATTGTAGCCTAAGAATCCATCTAATAGAGAGAAAAGTTCAAAACCCGAAACCATTTGCAATATCTGTTCCATGGGTGGGACAGGATAATTGTCTTTATCTGAGGTGCAATTTAAGTTTCTGAAATCCACACATAGCCTAATTTCTTCGGATTTCTTCCTTACCAGTACCAGATTTGAAACCCATTATGAGTGTCTAACCTTGAAGATAATTCTAGCATCCAACAGCTTCTTTACTTCATTCTGAATCAAAGGTTATAATTTTGGATGCATTTTCCTTAAAGGCTACTGATAAGGTTTGATTCCAGATCTGATGGGGATAACATGATGAATAATATTGGTGTCATATGTCTTCAGATCTTCATATGTCTAGGCAAAAACATCTTTATACTGTTTGAACAGGCTGATGAATTTATTCCTTTCACCTGGAGAGCAACACTTTCCCAAATTTACATATTTAGGCTCAATCTCAGTCCCCAAATTAATCAACTCGAACTGTAGAGATGATCTATGAGTCTTCACATTCGTTGGTCTTCTAAATTTCTCATTTAAATCAAACATTCGTTCTAAAGTCCTGACTCCCTTAGGAATAAAATTATCAAATTTTAGCTTGGCTTGATGTTCTTCATCATCAATAATCGCCCCTTTGAAGGTCTCGTCATTTGTCAAGCATTCTATAATCTGTTGATCATCATCGAACACTCGTAGATTGGTAATCATATCTGGAACTGAAGGCCTGAAAAGCAATTCAACAGAGCACCGATTATTAGAGGGCACAAGCTTCGCAGCTGAGGTGGCCAACAAGTCAGTTGCTGCATTCTTAAGTCTGGGAATCGATACAATGTTAAATGCACTAAAACATTTAAGAAAATCCCATACTTCATTTTGATAAGCTTTTAAATGAGGAGAAATGTAATGTATTTGATTTTGAATTTGTTTTACAATTATTTCAGAATCTCCAAACACTTTCATATTTTTTCCTTTAATTCAATTGCTTTCCTTAATCCCTGAAGTAATGCTTCATATTCAGCTGTGTTATTTGTACATTCAAAATCTAACCTACATGAAAGAAAATGTTTGTTTTTCTTGGGGTCAATCAGGACACAGCCGGCTTCTGATCCCTCTAAAGTTTTAGAACCATCAAAGAAAAGTGTCCAAAAATCGCTAACTACTACTGTGCGAGAATTAACATCTACATATACAGCTAATTCTACTATTTTACAATGAATTTCATCAGCCTGTGAGAACCGAAGGAGATCAGGCTAAGCGTCTGATGTATCATTGGCTTCTTCTGCTTGATAGTTTCCTGGTTCTAGCTCAATAAAGTAATTTCCCAAAACAGAATCCACTGGTTCATTTTTACCTTCGAACTGAGTAACATTGTGTTTCATGTGGGGCTCCCTCAAAACTTTAATTTGATTTGGGCTTCCTTTGTACGGTAGCCACAGATGTGACCAGTCCGAGGCAAAATATCCATTCAGCTTTGTCGACCAATATCTGCTCAAAACAAGTCCATAGGCTTCCAGTATGTCAGCCACCACAATATCAATGAATTGACATACCTTGTCATTTGAAGATAAGCGAATGAGAACATCCTCCATTTCCCCAATTACCTTCACATTCGTTCTGTCCAACTGAACGACCCTCCAGGTAGATGGTTTAGGTTGTCCATTTATCCTTTTGCAGACCAACAATGGCATGACATTGACTGATGCCCCCGAATCTACTAGGCAGTTATGCACGTTGTGGTTGAAAATTTCAAAAGTAAGGAGAAAACGTGGAGTCTTGCACTTAGGCTTACCTCCCATACTTGCTTCACCAATTTCTTCTTCTTGGAGCTGATTGTCAGTGGGTAGTCTCTCTTCCAATATTTCAAGTGCTTTCAATAGCTTTTCTTTCTGTTGCGGCACATTACACATTTCAAATAATGAGATGTTAGCCCTTACCCTTTTGATATCCTCCACAATGTCATAATCCATCTTATGTCCTGTGAGATTCAGTTTAACATTATTTATCTTTTCTTCATTGAGCTCAGTAGGAATGTTAATCTGTTTAGGATTTTGACTGGTGATGGTAAATTCCAGAATTTTATTAGCTGAGGAGTTGTTTTGAAATTTCTTAACATTCTTCTGAAGTCTCTTGATCTTTGGGAGCATAAGACTGTTTTCCTTAATCAACCCCTGGTTTCTCGTTGTTGCATTTGTTTCCAATATGTCCTCGTGTCTAAGATCCTTTTCTTCCTCGGCATCAAACAACGATACACAGTGCCATAAAATCATGGCCTCATCCTCTTGTTTTTCTGTTGACTTATTGTTGTTTTTCCCTTCTTCATCATTGTCTTCAGTTAATTTGGAATCCAACAACTGATTCATAACCAACGTCATTGAATTTATCCATTGAGTACAATTCTTTTCAGAATGTTGTTGTTGGTGAAAAGTGCAAAAGTTATCCATCCCTACCTCCATTAAGTTCATAGATGCAGGGTTGTGCGGAGGGGGTTGGGATTGATTGTTGTCTTCCTATTTCTTGTAATAAGGCTTATAGAACTTTTGGGCTTCCTTTTCCTTTTACAAGTCTATGATTCTGTTAGAAATATTCTGCATCATCTTAGCCATTCCTTCGAAATCTGGTGATTGCTCCTCTTTAGGCTTAGTAAATAACAAAGCTTTCCTCCCAACATTTTTTTCTCCCGACCGTTCAGGATAATATTCGATGCTTTCTTTTTTAGCCTCTACTCTTTCTGCTTCCTCATAATTCTCTGCTAGCATAGGTTTGGCTTTCATTTTGGCAAACATGGCCAACTTGGGTCCTAGAGCTGAGGTATAATATTCAATCAAAACTTTATCTGAGGGTTTGTCAGCTTCAGAAAAATTCTTAAGATAGGCTGCGAATCTTTGGGTAAAACTATGAACCTTTTCTTTTATTTCTTTATTTAAGGCGCACAGTCCTTTCATGAGAGTCGCATGAGTTTTTTGGGTTGCATACTTACTCCTAAAAATCCTTTCAAAGGTATCCCAATCTGGGATAGAGTTTGCAGGAAAACCAAAGTACCATGATGTTGCTGCTCCCTTAAGGGTGTGTGGAAAAAGTCTACAAACTACATCCTCATATTCCCCAGCCCTTAATCCTTCTATTGCCAAATAGAAACTTTGCAAATGGTCATCTACTAATATCTTCTCATTTGGATCAAATTTGGGTAGCATCTTTTCAAAATCTTGAGGTAAGTCATGCAATGGAGGTGTTAGGTTCAGGGGTGATCTGGCTTTCCAAGCAGGTGGTGGATTCGGTGGGTTGGGTGGTTGATTTACATTTACGCCTACCATGAGTCTGGGTGGAGAATGAGGTGGTGAATGAACAGGGGTATCAACAGGTGAACCGCAAGGTGTATTTGGGCCCACTTGATTCAAAGGCTGAACAACTTCCTGTAATGTTGTTTCTACCAGTTCCTCCAAATCTCCAACCAACACTGAGTCTTCCAATATAGGACGGTCTTTCTTTTTATATTCTCTTCTGGGAAAGTCAGGGATAATCGGTAATCCTCCAATATTTTTCACATATGTCCTAGTGTGTCTTCTCAGATCATTAACTACTTCGTTATCAACGAAATACAAGTGTTCTTTACCCTTCTCTCCAGGGATTGGATTGGGAAACAAACTGCTTTCTGAACTGTCACCAGTGGAATAATCTTGATAAAACGGCTTTCCTCGGCCAGCCATGCATTGGCAACCCTCCTTCTAGCGCCAGAAATTGTTGAGGCCTGGAAATTCATAGGCAACAATAGCAAGGGATTCTCCCCAATCAATGTTCCCAACTAACCCATGACTGTTT
>LPNX011119524.1:42826-76764 GCA_001517045.1 Pseudotsuga menziesii | reverse complement strand
TATATTGACTTTAAGTATGATATGCAAGTGCCTATCTAAAATGCAAATTGATTAAGAATACAAGAAGTGGTCACAATGTGATGCACGGGTTCTTACCTCTCGTCTTAGACTAGGCTTCCATCTGAATCACACACAACTAGAAAACATTAAATAACTAAGCTGTCCCTACGGTGTAAGATATTAATTTATGAGTAATGTAATATTGTTCACATGTTAAGACAAATCATAGATAGTTGTTCTTAGAATCAAAACACATAAACATGAACAAAGATATGCACGACAAGATAGCTCATCAACTGTTGAAACCTCCATTACTCATAGTGGAAATTATCGCAGAATAAACCAGAGACCATTTAAATAAGAACATAGGTTCAGAAATTTAGAACGCCCTCACAGTTAATGAAACACAGTTGAAAGCGAAATAGTTCCCCTTCGACATTTTCATTCAATCACATTCGAACATTCCACACAGCACCTTCTCCAACAGGCAAAATTTGTAATTTATTATTGTAAAACGAAGTAGTTCCTCTTACAACAAGTGGCTCACAAGTTTTTCCAGGGAAAAATCCCCCATTCATTCTAACTTTCCTATCTTTATACCAAAACAGCAAGACCCTTGGGCTGCCTTTTCCCCCTCTCGGTGACCTTTGGGCTCCCCAAATCCTTTTAATCTCACCATTTTGTCAGTTTGTGAGTGTTCATGATTCATAGAGACGTTACATTTTGGATTTATGACTTATGAGTATTTCATGAAACGGGACCAGCTTGGTAACTGATGAACCTTTCCGAGCCTGGGCCTCTGTTGCTATCGATCCTACTTTGTCCTTCAGTCATGTCGCCTTTGCAGTAGTAATGTGAAGAATCTTCTAAGTCCGTATGCAGTTAAAACAAAATTCATCATTAGTTCGGACTGTAAAACAAACGTAAACCATATTAACAATAAAACTAATCATCAAGATGAGGCCCCTGTACTGCATTCTCATCGCAAAACCTTAAAATGATAGAAAATGAAACCTTCGCCACCCATCAGATAGGATAAAAACACATACAGAACAGGCAGGAAAAAACCTTCATCGGCAAGAGAATCACTAAAGCATCGGCAGGATAGTTTAATCAACAGCCGCAATGGAGGGCTTCAGACAGACAATGAGTTCCGTGAGACCAATAAATCTATCGGCATCGGAAAGACTAAAAACTAAAGCATTAGGCGAAAAACTCCTTGTCAGCGAACGGGACGACATAAACGTCGGGTAGTTAGTGCAATACGTAGCCGCAATGGCGGAAGACGGAAAGACTACGGGCTCCGCGGAAAATAAAACATATCAGGGAAAACCATAACAAAACATCGCCAAGTGGAGCAGTTATATGGTAGACATTTAGTTCGCTCGGGAGCTGCAATGGCAAAAAGCAATCAGACTACGGATTTCAACTTACAGTCATAAAACTTTCAGATATGAAGACGTTAAGTGTTCGGAAAACCTTAAGGTTGTGCAACGGTCTAAAAGTTGGTCTCATCTCCAAAACAATGGCATCATAGAGATCAAAACACAGACTCAAACTTCAACCAACCTTCGATATCACGCAACAAGTCAAAATAATAACATCAAGGCATCGGAAAAGCTATCCGTCAGAACATTCATCGTTCAACTTCTGCAACGGAGGTTCCATAGAGAAATATGGCTCCGATGCATTGTTTAAATGACCTCCGATCAACCAAACTAAAACATTAAGTTTCTAAAGACCTTCAGCTGGGCAGCAACGAAGAAGCTTGTTTCATCTCCGAAACAGTGGCGAAAACGAGAAATAGACTTCATAAAAGAAAAGGTGAAATCGCAGATCAAAGGACAACAGTTTCAAATCAAACTTCAAATTCCACAACCCAAAGCAGTCTCAGACAGAAGCAATTTTCTGAAAGCATGAAAACAATTGACCTCCCAGCAATCCAAACTTGTAGCAAAGGGAAAAAAAACAGAGTTTATGGATACAAACAATTTTAAGCAAGATAAAATTTAAGAGGAGGGTCCAAAATTTCAAAATTTGGGAAAACGGTTGCAGCTGCAATAAGATGGTTAGTTCGCAACTGTGGGTTCTTCCCAGGTCGAGAAAGATGATGGGTATTTTGTGTAGGGGGGTCGGCTCCATTATTGTTCGGAGGGTTGGATTGTTATCCACCTCCTTGAGTTGGTTGGTACCCTGATTCCTATCTCTCTTATTCCTTCCCTATCCTTGTTGGTTATTGGAGGTGGGTTGGTTAGGGAGGTTCTGTTGTGCATAGACCTGTCTTGGAGAAGTAGGAGTTGGGGACGGAGCTGAAGTACGTTGCACAGGTGGTGGGTAATAGGAAAGAGCAGCAGGTGGCGATGCAAATAAATCCATTTGGATATTACAAGAGTGTGCCAAACAAGTCGTTCTGTGAACGTGAGGAGCTGGTACGGGAGGCGCATAGGAAGGTTTGGCTCCGAACTGAGCAGTTGCACATGAACAATCAGGGGCGTAACCTGGTTGGGAAAAAATTGGAGTGTTACCATAATGGGGTGGCATCTTAGGAGAGGTCAGGTGAAAGTGAGGATGCTGGATAATAGAGTCATTGACTCCATCAGTGGCATGGGATGCCCCCAACGTATCTCGACGTGAGGATCCAACACGGGGAGCATCGTGTATAATGGTATATAGGTAGCTCGATTAGGCGTACATAAGATCAAACTATTATGCCTTCAGGATGGCTTCCTCCTTAGGTTGTGGGCGCTCATATCAAATTTCCTTGGCGATGGGGAGGAGTAAGGTTTTGAGAAACTAATATAGGAAGATTCTATCATCTAATTGTATCTTACACAAACTACGATGACGTCCCCATTCATAGACATGATCTAAGATATGGGTAGATGTGTTATGTCTACTGGATAGTAGAATTTGCACACCCTCATCATATCAAATGAGTAAATAGAAGTACTATAGAAACATCGAGGCTAACAAGGAAAACTCTGGATAGGTGGCATGAGGTATTTCAATGTACCACTTGGTCGCAACACTTGTGAGTGTGCATTGGAATAACTACAATCAGACAGAATCATCCACTATATTGTTAGATGAACACCATAAGTGGAATGATATAATATGGTTTTGGGGGTCTTCTCCTGCCTTTCCCTCAAACTTAGGGATGTCTAATGGGAGTTTGTTAGGCATGGGAGGCCATAGGGGGTTATGACGAATGGGTTCATTGGTCAATCATGCCAAGTTAGGAAAGTTGATACTAGCCATAAAAGGTAGAGTAGAACTGAAAGTGGATCGGGAAGGGCCAACAATGTTGTCGGCACTAGTAGGAATGTAGTTCCCATGGTTGACTCAGGGTGGGTAAGGTTGACTTCTGATAGTAGGAAGAGTCACTGGTATGGTAGGAATAGTCAGAACAGACGTGGAAGGGCCACTGTCCCCAAGTATAAATGGTGGAATGGTAGGAACCACGATGGCTCACACGGTGGCTAGAGTGGGGCCCCCACTAGTGGGTAGTGGGCTAGCATCAGTGTATGCAATGGAAAAGGGACCACAAGGACCAGGACATGTAGTTCAAGTGGAAGGGATACCTGTAATAATGGGTGGAACGGATGCAAGCCCACTACCAACCATCCTCACTTGAAAGGGATCAAGATGTGCACCATCCATGGGGCTAGATGGGGTAGTGAACAAGGTAGGTTCAAATTGATAGGAATTTGAATAAGATTTAGAGGCTGTATGTGTCTCCAAAGGTGGTGAATGATGTCGAATATGGATATCATAGTTACGGTTCAAGGAATCGAACTGAGGGGTGTTCCCGCTAAGCCTATGTGAGTAACATGGTGGAGTTATGATGATGTGATGGAGTGTTGTGTAATGGATGGAAACTCAAGAATATCAACCACAGGCTCAAAAACCCAACTACAACTGAGTTTGTAGAAGGAGAGTGTACAAATGGTGTCTCACGGACCAACAATAACCTCTAAAACCGAACTGCAACAGCGGGTTACAGCAAGGCGAGTCTACAAAAAAGTGGCCATAAATCCAACAAGTAGTAGTACCTAGAAATACAAATGACTCACTATCCTAAGGGGTACGAGTGCAATCAAACTACTAGATACAGGTTGGAAGCCCCTCATAAATCATATCCTCAGCAGGGTGATAAAATCCCAGTCAAACAGTACGAAATGGAATAACAATAGGCTAAGAGAATCCCACTACCGAGAAGGATCTCCGAGTAAAATATCCCTAGAAAGAATGGAAACTAGTCTATCTCATTCATGACACGTCCATGATGGTTTCCTAGCGCTTCAATTATTTGGACTTGGACACCCAGTACACTTTGGAATGCATGAGGACTATGAAGGGTTATCCTTCGGTGAAAAGTGGAGTTCAGTATTCCACCCTAACTTCTGGAACCCCTTCGTTGCGGATTACTCCTGCACAGCATCCGCCCCCACCCTCGATAGGTTGTTCGTGACCATGTCAACAAGTACAAGAGGATTTTTGTCCCCTAATGGACAACAACTATGTCTCAGGATGTGAGTGACAAAGGAGTGTTGTTCGAATTCCTATCCCCATTGCCCTAACTTAGCTACAAAATTGTTTTGATCCTTAAATGAGGTTACAATGTTGGTTGTATTAAGTTAATTTTTAGGCTAGCTTGGGGTCATGAACCAAGCATTTTGTCTTCAGGGTGTGATATCTGTGCAAATGATGTTTATAAGCCACAACAATCCTACGACAAAGATGCAACGATCTCAGTTCCAGTATGCAAACAAAATGCAGATAAATAGCAGTAAATGACAGTAAATATCATGAAAAATCACAACCAGTGCTTCCAAAACATAACTAAATGAACGTCTAAGGAACTTACCAAGGCGTAGGATACACACAGGGGGTCTCGAATACGAATCTCAACTCAAGATTATCACATAAAAGGAAAAGAGGACCTCAAAACAAACCTAGGGGTTATAATGGATCAGATCTAGATAGAAAATGGTTAGGAAGGGGTAAAACATGTACAGAGGGTATAGAACAAGGATCTCAAACACCAAAAAGGACTAAAAAATGGTACGTCGCACCTGTCGACGGAACAGGCGGGATCGAGGTCGCACAGAACTGGGAAATAGTTGCTATTAGGACAAAAACATAGTCGAAAGAGTTAGGTCACACAAAACAGAGGATTAAGCACGATAGGTCGCACAAAACTGAGTCATAGTGGAAACTGGGGTCGAGATAGTTACGCTCTGGCTTTCTGGTACAGGTCATACTTATCAGGGAAAAAGGAATGACTTGGGTCGCGCTTAATAAGTGTGACTCAGTCGTAACTGGATTTTGTTTTTAAAATGGCTATCGACTTAGGCCCAAGGGGGGAAACACTGGTTTGGATCTATCGCTAGGGGGTTATATCTTTGATGACTGAAGGAAGCAAAGGAGAAAAAACCAGTAGAAATACTTGAAAAAACAAAGATCTGTATGGATGGACCGAGTGGAGTTGCCAAAACTGTAATGGAGATTTCTCCCCTACTACATGTAAAAGAACCTACCCTAGCTCGTCCATAAGATAGGGTAGAGTTCAACAATAATTTCGGGAAGAAAAAACAAAAATACAAATATTTTTATATTTTTAAGATATATAATACTAACTAATGCAAAAAATGATAAAAGATGCCTTTTTTTTTCTTTCTGAAATGTGGGCCACCGTAGTTGTTCAAGGAAACGGTCCCACAACTCCATAGTTTGGGTCTCTAGTCTCTTCCACGAATGGTTGTCAAATGGGGAATGGATCCAAATGGGTATGGAGCAAGCTCAACATACACCGTGGGAAATGACATGGAAAAATATGGGAATAATGGCAGAACAGTGTATGGTGTGATTGAGAGAAAATGACAAAAAGTGTTCTGGAGGAGGCCTTCACAATGTATTTATAGGATGGTCCAAGGTTTTTTGAACCATGGTATTTTCTTGTCCATGGTATTTATCTACGGTATTTTGACCCATTCTCCTTTTTAGGGGTTTTTCGTCCTTTTTGGGAGAGAGTGGGGATAAATCATAATAAATGCTCAACTTCCCTTCATTTACGGGGAAGGAATAATAATGTTTTGGACCATATTTAGTGGAAATGTAGTTGTGAAGGTAAAAATGGAGGAAATAATAGAGGGAATATGATGTATGGCTATGGTTTAGACCATGGAGAGATAGGTGATCATTTTTTGGTGTTAACACTTTTGATTCCTCAATCATTCCCATACTTTTTCCATATCATCCCACGGTGTATGTTGAGCTTGCTCCATACCCTCCTTGATCCATTTCCCTTTGACAACCATTGGTGAAGAATATCGGATACCAGGATCGTGGGATCCTACAAACAATTTCCTCAAATGGATGTAGCGGCCCAATTTAAAGGTACGTTTGGTCTTTTGTTTCATTAGTTAGATAAAAAATATAAAATTGTAAAAATATGTTGTTATTGCTTGTTGTAAGTCAAGGCAGAGATATCCCTTACACCATAAACTCTACCCTTACATCTGACCGATCTAAGGTAGTAGGGGAGAAATCCCCACTACAGAATGATGTTAATGAATCGAATTTATTCAAAAAAATACATCCATACTTGTGTTTTTCAATCACTTAATCTTGTAAGAACTTTGATATTATTCATTGTTAATGTTTATTTATTACTTTTGTTAAACCTATTGAAGGTCATAGGTTTTGTGGGAAAAATTATCCTTGTAACTAGGGTCAAAGATACTAACATATCAAGGGGAGATAGCCTACTCTATATGCCTACTTAGTCAATCAATAATGAATTCAAACGAGGAAGAAAAATGGACTTACTCGAATTTCATCTGTTGTAAACTTTATAGGGGCTAGTTACTCCAAGTTTTGTCCTTTACCCAAACCAATGCTCTTTCGTACTTGTAAATAACATAACCAACAACCTTTCTAAAAAAACTATGGCTATTAACTAGAAATGACAAAAAAGAACATTAAACTCATGATTAACTAAGCAAATTAAATTACTCATGTTATAATCAATTCATTCCCAAAACACCACATGTAAATAATCACATATTAAACAATAACATTGGTGGGGAGGGAAATAAGAGTGATGTTATATGTAAATATTATAGCTACAACTATAGAGGAAAAAAATCACCTAAATCCTTGGTGCAATGTCTCTATCATCGACATGGATTCTCCTTTCCCAGTCCACTAATAGGTATTCATGTTCTCTCTTTCTTATATCAAATCAAAAACCCACTCAATCAATGAAGAAGAGAAACTTATCACAAAGGGAATTTAAAGGGGAAATGTACTATAAAATCCTAAGGTACTCTGATTCAAATCCTCAAGCATGTAATTAGAACAATGGTATCGGTCCCCTCCTTTAAGTTTAGGACTTAATTTTATGCTTGGGAAAAGTGGTTTAGGGAGTTGGTCATGTTTAATCAAGTCCATGTGGACTAGAAATGACCTCCAACCACCCAAAACACGTGAGAGTGCACACATTTTTTATTTCCAATTTTTTAAGAGGTATACTCGTGTTACTAAGGGGTAACAAGTGGATAAGCACGCCGCTAATAGAAAACCCACATATGTATGCCAAAATTGATTTTTTGAAGTAATTTTTCACATTTTGATGTACAATAGGGTGTAAGGGGATTTTACATTAAATAGTTTAAAAATTCCATACCAAAAGGTTCTCTTGTCTTATTTCCATGGATATTGTTATGTGAATATTTGTATAGTAATCTAGTTATAGTCTTTCCATATAAGATGATCAATTTGGTATGTAGGAGTCATTAGTAGTCCTCCTTTTGTATGTATAGGTCTTATGTTTTCACATTGACAATGCCAACCATCATCCTTATTGTACTTTAAATATTAATGAAAATGTATTCCTTTTCAATGCAATGACTACTATTTTTTTTAATCTCTTTAATTTCGATATAGTAATCAATTTATGTCACAATAATATGTAGACTAATACATAAATAATTGCATATGTTTATATTGAAAATCAATATTGATAGCACTAGAATTTGATATGCCCACTTTTAGAATCTGATGTAATCACACCCTTAAATCCAATATTCACACATTTAAATATTGTACTATCGTAGGTTATAACTCTAAAATTAATGAAATCGTCGTTACAAGATAATAAACATCTTAATAATATGTATAAGGTGTGTTTTTTCCTCCATGAGAGAATGAAATATCCAAATATATATACCATAACACCCAACAAGAATATCACTAGGTTAAAGAGCTAGCACATTCCCTCTTTCAAGAAATCCTTTTACCTATTCTAGTCCCACTTTCTTACCTTATTTTTTTACATAACTAAGCTTCCATTTATCTACATTATGAGGCTAACATTCCTATATTTAGCATTATGAAGGAACTATTAACCTAATTCGAACTAGTTTCTTTTAAATTAAGCAGCTATATGTGGAAGATATATATTTCGCCAAACATGCCACTTAGATAGATTTGAATCTAGGAAAAATCTATTTTAGCTACCTACATTCACCAACTTGATAAGCCATTGTTAACACACTTTCTTAGTTGAAAAGTTTTATTTTAATAACTTTATTTAATTGTTATAAATAACTTAGCTTTACCTAAGTTACATGCCACTTAGATAGATTTGAATCTAGGAAAAATCTATTTTAGCTACCTACATTCACCAACTTGATAAGCCATTGTTAACACACTTTCTTAGTTGAAAAGTTTTATTTTAATAACTTTATTTAATTGTTATAAATAACTTAGCTTTACCTAAGTTACCCTAAAAAAACCATATTCATCAATTTGTTTGAATGAGATGATAAGATTATCTCATTATAAAACATTTCTTGAGTCATGCTATTGAATGTTGCACAATTTAGAATAGTTCATCCATTTGTTGCATTATGGTGTCAACATTGATCTTATGCCACAAAAAAAGTATTATTTTGGTTCTCCCAATATAAAGTTTGCTACATCTATTTGTAACTCTTTTTTCACATTATGAAAAGCTTACAACAAATTAACCAATCCTTGGAAATAAATGTCATAGAACTAATATAGATCCATATTAATTGTAGATACACCAAGAACCAACAGAGATCAAATCCCTTGAGGTATAAACGATTTTTAAAGTGCAAAACTTGAGGAAAAGATTACACATCTAAGGAAAAAATGTCTCTTATGTGCTCAAATCCCTCGTATGTAAATCCCAGTTCAATGAAATCCCTAATCACATAGCGAGAAGTATCCTAGTTTCATTATTTTTTTAGTTTTAATTAATTGGAATATATATTTATTTGGTGTTGAACTTTAGGTTAAGGCCAACATTGTAAAAAAAATATTTAATATTTTATTATTTTATTAAAGTGCCACACTTTCCCCCCAGATGCGGGTGTGCATATGACTGCTGACGGGTGTCAAAGGCATGACAGGAGGCCTCGAGAGGAGGGGGAAAGTGTCGAAGTGGAAGATACCCCGAACCCTCCCCACAGTCTTAAATTATGTCGTCGGGATACTCTGTAGCGCAGGTTGACGACTCCAAAGCTGCGAAACACCACAACAATTCCTTCCAGCACATCTCTGAGACAATTATGAAGATCTTGACCCCTAACCAGGAAATCTATCTGGCAGTTCATGTGGCACGTCCTTCCACTGAAGAGGTGAGTGATGCGTGTCCTTCCCATTTGATGAAGCACCATGTGCATCCAGTCAAGCAGAAGGTGCGACATGCCCTTCTTCCTTCAAGCCAGGCTAAGAGCAAGCGTGCCATGCCTAAATCCAGAGCGACCTTGCAACAGTCAGGTTGCAAGGGAGATTGTAGGATTCCATCCTAGAGATTGCATGAGACTCATGGTGATAGGCCCGATGGTCACAGAGTTTCTCGCTACCCCCAAGCATGGGATATAAAAATATTACAATTAAGCTTCATCATGTCAACAAAGATCAGTTGCACCTAAGAAATATTATGCTCAATCATTGTGGTTTCAAACCGGGGTTACCAATTCTTGAGGCTTCAAACTTGGTGGTGCGAGCCCTATGAGTGGAGTTCAACATTAGTGCACCTTAGCACCAACACACCTTAGAATATATTGAGCACGGACTCCAGCACTAGCACCAGCGCGCCTTGAAGATGACTTCAAGAGGAGTTAGCGGGTAGGAGGTTGACTGGGAAACCCTCTTCCAAAAAGAGTCTCCTACTCACATTCGCAAATCAATTGCAGCCATGGAGGATGAAATTTACGATGAATTCAGGCTTAAACTGGGGCATGATATCACCATGTCCAACTATTGGAGGCTGAAGTTTATCTTGGAAAAATCCATGAGTGAAATAGAAAGCTTCAGAGAGTGCGTGAACCTCACAGTCAACCCCTTCAAAGAGGATGCTGAAAAAGGGATAATTCACATGAAAAATCTGATGCAACTCTCCGAGCCTCCTTTCAGCAGAGCAAGTAAGGATGATAAGGATGTCAGCACCAGAAAATCCCTGGAGGATGAGGCTGAATCCTCCAGGAGGTTCTAACTGCTCTTCTTTGTTTTGACTTTCATGCTCCCCACAAATATCTCCTCCTCTTATGTCAACTTATTAAATTGTAATGTGATGTCAACCTTCAATGGTTAGGCAATAGTAGTGATGTTTAGATGCTCGGTATGGACCATTAAGTTTCACACCTTCCTTAGGTGGTTCCATAGCCATGGCTTGAATCCCTATTTCTGCAGTAATCACGTATATGTAACTCTCCTTTTAATATGAAATAGAAGGATCGTCTATCTTACTTACAAAAAAAAAAGTGCCACACTTTCCACATTGAGCACATAATCACAATTCTCCCTTATGATGGTGTTGAACCTTAGGTTAGGGGTGACATTGCTATTTTTTTTTTACTTAATATTTTATTGATTTATTAAAGTGCCACGTGTGATCTCCAAGTTGAGCAAGAAATTACACTTATATCTAAGTTTAATTATTATTTTTAGTCTTAATTAATTAAAATATATAACTCTTTGCTTTTGAACTTTAGGTTAGGGATGACATTGTAAAAATTTTATTTACTTAATATTTTAATAAAGTGCCATGTGTTATCTCCATGTTGAGCACAAAATTACACTTCTCCCTCATACTTAGCTTTAGAAAGCACCTCTCAGCGCAATCACCTATTTCAGTATTCCTATTAATTAACATAAGCATCATTAGCAACAACATTAGAAATAAATAACCAATTTCCCAATAATATTGGCAACAATAATTAATCTAACCCCTTTGGGAATTGTTTCCTAATAAAAATCTCGCATGATCCCTCCTCTTTTAGAGATATTTAGATGGAAGATGGATCAACTGTTAATCACAATAACCATTGGTAACCTCAAGAGACTCGATCCTATTTAACTTGTGAATTACAACCTCCTCATCGACACTATGCCTTAAACATACAATTTAATTGATTAAATTAACCCTTGAAACTACCAAAAAAACTCAACTTATATACTCGTTACATAACATTGAAAGCTTAAAAGACTTTTTCTTGGAGACTACTCTCTATGCATAAGTTGATTTAGAGGGTTAGTTTGAGGTTTTATCGTGTAAATATAAGTTTGACAAATTAAACAAGCACCACAAGTGGTAATGTCCATGACAAAAGAAAAGCATTAACAAGAGAAGGAATGCTATGTGAGGAGTATATACTAGGGAAAGTAGTGTGGTTTTGTAAAATCCATTAGTAATTTGAACTGTTAAATATGTGAAGATTAGATGAATTAAGAAATACATGTGTTTACATTGAAATAGATATGAAGATGAGTGACTAAAAGGAGTGAGAAGGGCTTAGCATAAACACATGCAATATAATTGTTAGTAAAGTCCAAGAGGGAAGAGATTGTAGCAATTATTGTGCACTTGATGAAATCCATGTCAAATGGAAGAAGTGTAAGAAAAAATAAATGATACGTATTAAGATTAAAGGTAGTGTGGGAGATATGATATTTTAAGCATTATGAAGAAACATGTTGTTTCTTAAAATAACACTTCCTTTGCTTAGGACTTTATAAGGACCGATGTGAGAAGGAGTTGTAACTTGCAATGTCCATAGGGACATCTATGTGAAGGTATACAAATTTTGCTTTAACAACATTGATTTGTTAGACTGATAATCCACCTTAGTACCTTAGTGTTAGACCTTAGACACTTTTATTTGCTTATATGCATTATTTCCAATGGTTTAGACTTAGGGAAATTGGCAATTATGAAAGTTGAGGCACTCCTAGTTGATCATTCTGCACAGTTGAGGTGCTCTAGGTTGATCATTATAAAACCAAGCACCCACATTGATTGCATCCAACTAGGAATTCACTCCCCTTCCCTCTTTTCAGGTATTTTGACTCCTTTGAGGTGTTAGTGCTTTTTTTGAGTGATTTTTGGATTGTTTTGGGCATTTATTGCTCTCCTAGAGCCACTCCCACTCACGCATATTCTCACCCAAAAATTCAATATCTCCACACATGTTCCAACATGCCTCACCCACATTCACACATGCATTCATGACCATTTGGGATGAGTTGGAGGCTTATTAGTCCACCTAGGGGGGTTGAGGGTCAAATATAGTGATGACACTTTTATGCTTCCACATGGCCTCCAAGGCCTCACTATTTTTCCCTATTGTACTAAGTATCAGTTTCAGACATAGTTACATGTTGGAAAGTGTTAATAATATCCATTATTGATTTCATGTGTGTATGTAAATTTCAGTATTTTCAGTTATTTTGTGCTTGCTTGTGAACTATAGCGAGTTGTGAGTGTTTCTTTGGCTTCTAGATCTAGTTGTGTATCAATTCTCACATGGTATCATAGATGATTGAGAGTGTTTCTTTGGCTTCTAGATCCAGTTGTGTATCAATTCTCACATGGTATCATAGATGATTGAAGCTGCAAATCAATTCCAAAGTGTTTGATTTGTTGTAAGAGGGATTCTCCAGATAGATTCGAGAGTTTTCATTTCAGGTGCATTTAGCAATTTGTCACCAGTAGCGCAAGCAGATATAGAGAAGACCCATGTTTTGATGACACCATTCAACTAATTCAAATGGAAGGCTGAGATGGTTATCCAACTGAGGTCAAAAGGACTATTCATGGTCACCATGGGGATAGAGGTTGAACCAAACTCAACTATTGATAAATCGAAGTTCTTCAACAAACTTGATGAAGCATTTGGAATGCTCTGTCTCGGCATTTCGAGAGACTATCTCTTTCATGTAGATAGTCTAACCACTCCAAATGAAGTATGGTTGAAGTTGGAAGTTTTATTTGGAAATACTGATGAGATGAGGGGTCACCAGCTCAAAAATGAGCTCATCTCTTTGAGTCTTGCTCATTTTGAGACAATCCAAGGTTTCTTCACCAAATTCAAGTATTTGGTGCTTCAAATCAAGCAATGTGGCATAAAGAAGAAGGAGGAGAAACTCATATTGTCAGTACTTTCAAATCTAGGGATAGAGTACTCTATGTTTGTAAGCACATTTCACTCTAGCAAGCTCATAGCTCGAAACTGGTCCATTCTTGAACTGGCTTAGTTCATGGAGTCCTTGACGTAACAACAAGACAAGCTTGTGCAGATGGGTGCCATCAATTATAGCAAAGACTAATCTCTTTCTGCAGGAGTTTTGAATCCATCCAAGGAAAATAAGAAAGCCAGGGATTCAAAGCAGCCAGACAAGAAGAAACCAAACAAACCCAAATCTTCAGATGGGGGTTCGAATCCTTGCAAGGACAAGGACAAGACCAAATGCACCTACTATCACAAAGGGTGGCATCCAGAGAGTGCATGTATCAAGAATACCATTGATATGATGACACAACTATTGGAGAAGAATAACATCCCAGTCCTAGAGGGCGCAAGGAAGAAGGATGGAGGTTCAGGCTCAGACAACAAAAAGAGGTGCCATGCATTGGTTGTTGGTTCTTCAGACTCTTATTCCTTCATCATTGATTCGGGAGCATCAAGGAACATGACCTATGTCAAAGAGTTCTTCACATCCATGTATTTAGACAGTGGCCCAAATGTTCAAATGGGTGATGATTCAGAGCTCTAGGCCAATGGAATTGGCAGGATCAATATTGAAGATGGGTATTTCAATAATGTATTACAGACTTGGAAGTGAATTTACTATCAATGTACCAAATGACCCACACTTTAGAATCCAAGAGAGTAACATTTACTCTAGACACAATGGAGATAGCTGAAATCTCTACCAACAAGGTGGTGGCTTTGGGATTTGTTGATCATCAAGCTAGGATGTACAAATTCTCCCATTTCCTTCCCTACTCTAGAGGGAAAATGCTTCTGTCTCATGCCAATGAAACCAACAAGATGTGGCATGAGATATTTGGCCATATGAAATACAAATACCTCCAGGAATTGAACAAGGGTGGCATGGTGGAAAGGCTTCCTCCTATCAAGACCTCCAATGGTGCATGCATTGGTTGTGTGGTGGGAAAACATCCAAAGCACAACTATGAGAAAGGGAAAGCAAGGAGAGCTACTCAAGTTCTTGGATTGGTGCATTCAGATCTTATTGGACCTCTCTATACACCTTCATATGGATGATCAAGGTATGTTTTTAACTTCATAGATGATTTCTCAAGGTTTTACTGAGTTTACTTTCTCAAACTCAAATCTGAAGTCTTTGAGACTCTCAAGGTTTGGAAATCCCTGGTTGAGAATAAATGTGGGAATAAGATCAAAGTGCTTCATACTGATAATGGTAAAGAGTATGTGAACAAGGATTTGCAGCACCTTTGTTAAGAATGTTGCATCCAAATGAAACATTCAGTCCCCTACACACCACAACAAAAATGGTGTGACAAAGAGGAAGAACAGGGCGCTCAAGGAGATGGAAACATGTATGATTGAAGCTAAGGATTTGAGTCCTAAGATATGGGTTGAATCCATTAACTATGATGCATACATTCAAAAAAGAGCTCTTCACAAACCAGTGAGTGTAAAAACATCATATGAGGCTTGGTTTGGTCATAAGACAAATATTTCACATTTCAGGATTTTTGGCTCAAGGGCTTGTGCTAGGATTCCTTCAAAACAGAGAAAGTACTTGCATCCAAAAATAAAGGAGTGCATCATGGTGGTATATGGTGAATATACAAAGGGATACAAGCTCTTTGATCCCTCAACTCAAAATAATTTCATAGAACGAAGTGTGCAATTTGAAGAAGTCATTCCAGATTTTAAACTAGCACCGGGGTAATGCTCTTCTCCTCAACACCAAGATGATGTAAGTGATAATTCTATTTCTGATATTTCTGATTCTGATATGGATAAATATGATGTTTCTGAACATGAATCCCCCTCAATTCCCAAGTGGGAAAAGAAAACCATAGAAGCAACTGGGGATTTAGCAAGCAATCCACTAGATCCTAGGAAGACTAGATCTCAATTTAACAATGCTTATTTTGCAAATGAATTGATTCTTTCCGAGCATTGCTTCATGATTGTTGTATCTGATCCACAATCATATCAGGAAGAATCAATTGAACCAATCTAGCAAACAACCATGCAAGAAGATTTCAACTCTCTATAGGAAAATGAGACTTGGGAATTGGTTCCTTTGCCTCCCAAGAGGGAGCTAGTGCAATGCAAATGGGTCTATAGGACCAAAGTTGTTGATGATGGGTATGATATAAAGTATAAGGCCATATTAGTTTCAAAATGCTTCTCTCAAGTCCAAGGAGTGGAATATACAGAGACATTTGCACCAGTTGCAAAGATGGACTCTATCAGGCTAGTTTTAGCCATTGTTGCAAGCAAGCACTGGGAGGTTCACCACATGGATGTCAAAAGTGCATTTATTTATGGTGAGCTAAAGGAAGAGATATATATGCATAAACTTGAAGGTTTCCAAGAGGATCCCTCTCTTGTATGCAGGTTAAAGAAGTCTCTCTATGGCCTCAAGCAAGCCCCAAGGGCTTGGTATGCCAAGATGGACAAATTTCTGCTTTCACTTGGCTTTGTTAGATGCAAGTCTGATCATAATGTTTATTTGGAGCATATTGGTGATATTTTCTAGGTAATATTACTGTATGTTGATTACCTTTTTATTACAGGTAGCTTCACCAAATAAACTGGGTCAATCAAAGCATCTTTGCAAAGTGGATTTTCAATGACCGATATAGGCTTATTGAAACAATTTCTTGGTTTGGAAATTGTTCAATCTGAAGCAAGGATCAAGGTCACACAACAAAAATATGCTGCAGACCTTTTAATCAACTTTAAAATGGATGAATGTAAGGCATCCAAGTTCCCATTCCTTTCTGGTATCAAACTAGGTGAAGTTGGTGACTCTCCATTGGTGGACAACTCATTGTATAGGAAACTAGTCGGGAGTTTGTTGTATCTTACTCATTCCAAGAATGATTTAGAATATGATGTAGTTGTTGTAGCTATATATATGAAACAAACTCATGAGATCCATTGGAATTCATCCAAGAGGATCCTTCAGTATGTGCAAGGAACCAAGAACTTCGAGGTACACTATGCTGCTAGTTCTCCACTAGAACTAGTTGGATTTTCTGATTCTGATTGGGCTGGTGATCCCAATGACAAGAAGTACACTTCAAGTTATGTATTCATGAATGCCAATAGTCCCATATGTTTTTCAAGCAATAAATAGCACACTATCCCCCTTTCTTCGGCTGAGGTCGAGTACATAGGAGTAGTGAATGCAGCTACACAATGTGTGTGGTTGCAAGGCATTCTTCGGGAACTTGATGTTGCACTTGATTCACCCACTGTCATTTGGTGTGACAATCAAAGTGAAATCAATATTTACACAGATCCATTACAGATATAGAGGACTAAACACATTGAGATACACATGCACTACATCTGGAGCTTGGTGCATGATCAAGGGATAGCCTTGCAGTATTTCCCTTCTGCTAAGCAAGTTGCTGATATTTTCACGAAGTGCTTCACAGAGAAGACCTTCACTTACCTGAGATTGCTGCTTGGGGTGAGAGATACATAGTGATGGATTTCATTCACCTTCATATTTTTTGGCTCCATGTCCATTTTTTAGGAGAGGTTTTGTTCCCATGTGGTTTTTCTCTTTTCCTTGTTTTCATGGACAAATAAAAAAATTTGTTGTATGAGGTGACTTGAGCCTTTGTTTCCAAGGATTCCATGATATTTTGGTTAATAATTACTAAGTATGGCTTAAGGGGGGGTGTTATACTAATAATCCACCTTAGTACCTTTTCCTTAGACCTTAGACACTTTTATTTGCTTCTATGTAGTATTTCCTATGGTTTAGACTTTGGGAAATTGACAATTATGAAAGTTGAGGTGCTCCTAGTTTATCATTCTGCACAATTGAGGCAGTCTAGGTTGATCATTCTGACACCCAGGAACCCACATTGATTGAATTCAACCAGGAATGCACTCCCCTTCCCCCTTTTCATGGATTTTGACTCCTTTGAGGCGCTAGTGCTTGTTTTGAGTGGTTTTTGGATTGTTTTGGGCACTTATTGCTCTCCTAGAGTCACTCCCACTCACCCATGTGCTCACCCACACCTATCATACCTCCACACATGTTCCATCATACATCAACCATGTTCACACATGCATTCAAGACCGTTTGGGATGAGTTGGAGGCTTATTGGTCAACCAGGGGGGTTGAGGGTCAAATCTAGTGATGACACTTGTATGCTTCCACATGGCCTCCAAGGCCTCACTATTTTTCCATATTGTGCTATATATCAGTTCCATACACAGTTACATGTTGGACAATGTTAATAATATCCATTGTTGACTTCATGTGTGTATGTAAATTTCAGTCTTTTCAGCTATTTTGTGCTTTTTTGTGAACTATAGCGAATTGTGAGTATTTCTTTGGCTTCTAGATCCAACTGTGTATCAATTATCACATATTTTACACTAATGCAATTCTAGTTAACTTTGCATTTTAGTTATAATTGATAGAATCTCAAGGTTATTTTGGCCATATTTGGATTTGTAGTTATTTGTTTGTAGATGGAGAACATAGCTTGAGAATTGGATAGGATTTCTTGCTAGGTATTATTTCAAGAGTTTGATTTTATAATTTTTTTTAGCTTGGTGTGTGTATGTTGAATGCATGTGTTGCAGCTGCAACTTTTCTCCCCAAATTTCTGAATTTTGGGCCCCTCCTCATAATTTAAAGTCGTTTTCATCGCTGGATGCTTGAATCGTCGGTCGTGTTTTATGTTGAATGATTTTGAAGATTGGTTTCCAGCCTGCTTTAATGATTTCCTGTGTATCATTTTTATGGTTGGTCGCGGATGCGAGTTTGGTATGCCTAGCCAGGGGTAAATTGTTTTTGTCTTTGAAGGTCTGTTGTTTCGAAAGCAAACGGGTTTCAACCATTGCTGGTTTTATAGTTTCGAAGTACTTAAAGTTTTCTATTAGACAGGAGTCATCCTGTGTTAATTTGGCGGCTGATGTTTGGTTTCTTTTCCGCCGTTGCGGCCCCCAATCTGATTGACCATCGGAAGCTGAAAGTCCCACTACAGCCGTAACAGTGGAAAGGAACGAGGCAACGGACAAGTGACCGAAGGGCGAGAAAAACTCCTCAATCAGAAGCCGGCAAGGTTTGGACATCGGAAGCCAAATGGCTTTCCTAGCCGCAACGGCGGAAGAGGAAAAACTACGAGCAAGCGGCGGTGGGAGGAAACTCAGTCGGATGTCGGACGGACTTCTACTTCGGAGGCCAAATCACTTTGGGAGCCGCAACGGCGGAAGCGAAAAGGTTAGAGACAAGCGATGCGGGCGGAACAAACTTAATCGGGGATCGGAAGACTTTGACATCGGAAGGGAAAAGGATTCCCCGGCCGCAACGGCGGAAGAAAACAGTCTTCGAACACGCGACGGAAAGGTTATAACACATCAGTAGTCGGGGCTCTTTAAGCTTCAAATGGTCAATCAGATTGGGGGCCACAACGGCGGAAAAGAAACCAAACATCAGCCGTCGAATTAACATAGGATGACGCCCGTCTAACAAAAAACTTTAAGTACTTTGAAACTCTAAAACCAGCAATGATTGAAACCCGTTTGCTTCCGAAACAGCGGACCTTCAAAGACAAAAACAATTTACCCCTGGCTAGGCATACCAAACTCGCATCCGCGACTAACCATAAAAATGATACACAGGCAATCATTAAAGCAGGTTGGAAACCAATCTTCAAAATCATTCAACATAAAACACAACCGACGATTCAAGCATCCAGCGATGAAAACGACTTTAAATTATGAGGAGGGGCCCAAAATTCAGAAATTTGGGGAGAAAAGTTGCAGCTGCAACAACTGGCGATTACCTGGTGAACCTAGATCTCTGGGTGATTGTTCTTTGGGTGACAGACTATTTCACAATAATGTATCTATTGAATCCTTCCAGCTTTCCGGATTTCTCAAATGACAGAAGTGTGTGCCTTTAATCATTGATGACAGTCCAATAAGGGAGAGTGGAAACCAAGATTTTCAAGTCCAGGTAACTCTTTTGAGGACGAAAGATGAGTTTCATTATTATTCTTGTCTTCAGGTAACTGACAGCTTGGACACAACAAGATTGTAGCGGATGGTAAACAGAGATATTCATTTGTTCCGCATTCCCATGCCATTTTAGCACTTTTGTGCTTTTGGGACTTTTGTCCTTTTTCACATGAGTCCTCATGTATGCCTTTCTTACTGAATTTTAATTCAAGATCCTCTATCCCATAGTGTCCTTTTGTGTGAGTGGTGTACTTCATGTTCAGCTCACGAACGGAGGGGATCTGTCGGCCACTTAGTACTTATGATTCAGCATTTGCTTTGATGTATGATTCTTTCATAGGAGTTTTCTTTTGACTCTTATTTGCCTTTTGGCATTCATTTATTAGCATGGGATCATTTATATTTAATATATTGTTCAACTTGATCCTTTCCATGTGTCCTCTGTTGTCGCTCCTTATAAAATTTTAAGTGTGATGTGGATGGAGCCTCAACATAGTATTCCAGACTCTTCGAATCCAGTTTATTTCACAGGGGTTAAGCAGGACTTCAATGCTCACAGAGTTTATTCGAGAAAACTGCTAAACTGGAAGAAGTTCTTTCAGATAAACAGCAACACACAGTCTGATATCCAAAACGTTTATCAATATTTTGGATGTTCCCCATGCAACCGCAGGTTAGTTCCCCTTATTGAAATGAATAAACTTAAACTGAAACAAACTGAAAAAACATGAAAAAAAAAACAGCCAAACAGCTTATTTATATACAAGACAGAAGAACTTCAAAGAAAATCAGGAAAAATAAGGTTTGAGAACTAAACCATTTACTGGTAAGTTCTCTTCCCACCCCTATAGATCTTGCAGCTTATATGTAGAAGGGCTGAGCTTTGCCGCCACCTGATAAGGACCTACCCACAACTACTGGAATTTAGTATGCTTTCCCTTCTCATCATGGGGATGATCCCATTTGAGAACTAAGTCTCCCACTTCAAAGTCTTTTGTTCCAGCTTTATGCTTGTTGAACCATCTCTTAATTAACTCCTGCTATTGCTTAAAGCGTTCTCTGGCTTTAGATCTAGCCTCTTCTGCTTTCAGGAGATTGTATATTCTTATTTGCAAAACTTCATCATCCGACCCCCTAGACTCTTGAGCTAGTATGGAAGATGGTAGCATGATATTGGGAGGAAGGATGGCTTCTTTACCATAGACAAGGGTATATGGAGACACTCCAATCACAAACTTGGGGGTGACTCTATCGGTCCAAAGGGCATTTGGTAATGCTGAGTGCCAACTCCTCTGGTTTTCTACTACAGTCTTCTTTAAAATTCTAATCAGATTTTTGTTGGAGGATTTAGCCAGGCCATTTCCTTGTGGATAGTAATTAGCAGAATAATGCAATTTTATTCCTTTATCATGAGCAAAAGCAGTCAATTTAATTGATGACCTCATCTTCATTTATCTTGCGCAGCGGGATGGCTTCGACCCAGCGAGTGAAATGATCAGTAGCAGTCAGAATGTACTTTTGTTGCAAAGAGGAATTCGATTTTATTTCTCCAATAATATCTAGCCCCCATTGCTCAAATGGCTCAGTGATCATCACAGGCTTTAGGGGTGCTGCTGCTTTAGGTTGTCTCCCGCTACACCTTTGGCAAATATCACATTTTCTGACATGTGCGTGTGCATCTTTGAAGAGCGTAGGCCAATAGTAACCTGCCCCAAGGATTTTGTGGGCTGTGGTATCCCCTGAATAATGTCCTCCAGCAAGACCATCATGCAAATCTGTCATTACTTTGTTCGCATCTTCCTTTTCTAGGCATCTGAGAAGAACCCCGTCTTAATTTTTTCTGAATAATATTCCTTCCACAATTTGATAAGATGCTTATTTAAGACGTAGGGCTCTTCTTTGCTTGGAATTCCAATGTTCTGGTAACAGCCCTGCCTGTAGGTAATGTACAAGGTCTCTATACCAAGACTCGGGAGCTGTAAACAAAGGACATACATCCATTACATGTAATTCGGCCTCATCCTCCTAGGCTTGTTCTTCATTGTTCCCACTTTTAGTCATCAATTTGCACAACCCTTGACCTTTAACTATAGAAGCTGGCTTGAATTCAAGGTCATACTCTTGAAGAGCTGTTACCCAATTGCCCCTTCTTTCTCCCAACTCTTTCTGTATGAGAAGGGATCTTACAGCTGGATAGGGGACTATTACCTTGGTTCGATTTTTTAATATATAAGGCCTGAATTGTTTCACTGCCTTAAACACTACGTAAGCTTGCTTATCAATGGCTGGGTAGTTTAATTCAGCCCCTTGCAGACCAGTGCTCATGAAGGATATTGGGAATTCATCCCCTCCATCTTCCTTTTGGGTGAGCACAGCTGCTAGTGAATCATCGGATGTGAACGTATACAAGATAAAATCTTTGTCAAAATTTGGGCTTTTCAGGGAGGGTGCGTGTGCAACAGCAGTTTTGATTTTGCTGAATACGCTCTTCTCAATTTCAGTCCATTTGAATAGTGCATTTTGCTTTACCATCTGCTACAACGGCTTGACAATCTGAGCAAAATCAGGCACAAACCTTCGCACGAAATTTATCATTCCCATAAATGATTGCATCCCCTTTTTATTATGGGGCAAGGGGATTTGTTCAATAACCTTAATTCTATCTGGATCTATAGAGATTCCTTTCTTCGAAACTATGTGACCCAGCAACTTGCCCTCTATGACAGCGAACACACACTTCTTAGGATTGAGTGAGATGCCGTATTTTTGACAGCGTTCAAAAATTTGCCTTAAGTGAAACGAGTGCTCTTCTCTTTTCTTTGAGAATATTGTAATATCGTCAAGGTATACTACAGCACTTTGGCCAATCAATCCGCGGAAAGCTATGTCCATAGCTCTCTGAAATGTTGCTCCAGCATTTATAAGTCCAAAAGGCATTCTTCTGTAGGCAAAGGTTCCCCATTTAGTCCTGAACGTGGTCTTCAATCTGTCTTCTTCGGCGACTAATACTTGATTGTAGCCAGAGAAACCGTCTAATAATGAGAACAGTTCAGAACCTAAAACCATTTGAAGCAGTTGCTCCATGGGTGGAACAGGATAGTTATCCTTGTCTGATGCACAGTTTAGGTTCCTGAAATCCACGCAGAGTATGATCTCTCCAGACTTTTTCCTTACTGGTACCAGATTTGATACCCACTCAGAGTGTCTGACTTTAAAAATGATTCTAGCATCCAATAATTTCTTCACTTCACTCTGAATCAGCGGTTCCAATTTTGGATGCATTTTTCTTAACGGTTGTTGATAGGGCTTAACGCCGGCTTTAATGGGGATGACATGCTTGATGATGTTGGTGTCGTATGTTTTCAAATCTCCGTACGTCCATGCGAAAACATCTTTATATTGTTTAAATAGACTGATGAATTTGTCTCTTTCTGCCGGTGAACAACACTTGCC
The DNA here is from genome assembly GCA_001517045.1 of Pseudotsuga menziesii. NCBI lineage: Eukaryota > Viridiplantae > Streptophyta > Pinopsida > Pinales > Pinaceae > Pseudotsuga > Pseudotsuga menziesii. The sequence continues at coordinate 53,776 of LPNX011119524.1, read as the reverse complement.
GAGATTCACAAATTTGGGATTCGTCTCAGTCCCTAAATTTATCAGCTCGAACTGTAGAGATGAGCTGTGGGTCTTCACATTGGCTGGTCTTTAGGAACTTTTCATTTAAATCGAACATTTTTTCTAACAATCTAACACCTTTAGGAATGAAATTGTCATATTTCATCTCGGACTAATGCTCTTCATCGTCTATGATCGCTCCTTTAAACACCTCGTCATTTGTCAAACATTCTATGATTTGCTGATCATCGTCGAACACTCGCAAGTTGGTGATCATATCCGGTACTGAGGGCCTGAAAAGCAATTTGACAGAACACCGATTATTAGTGGGTACGAGTCTAGCGGCCGATGTGGCCAACAGATCGGCAACTGAGTTTTTAATTCTTGGAATTGAAATAATGTTGAATGCATTAAAACATTTAAGCAAATCCCATACCTCATTCTGGTAAGCCTTTAAGTGAGGAGAAACACAATGTATTTGATTCCGGATTTGTTTCACAATAATTTTAGAATCCCCAAAGACTTTTAGATTACTTACCTTAAATTCAATTGCCTTCTTTAGTCCCTGCACCAGTGCTTCGTACTCAATTGTATTATTAGTACACTCAAACTCTAATCTACACGAAAGGAAATGTTTATTCTTCTGTGGGTCGATCAGGACACAACCATCCCCTGACCCTTCTAATGTCTTAGAGCCATCAAAAAACAAAATCCAAAAATCACTAACTACTGAAGGTGAATCTACTCCTACTGCTAAGCTTACTATATTACAGTCAATTTCATCAGCCTGTAAGAATCGAAGGAGATCAGGCTGAGTTTCTGATGTGTTGCTGGCTTCTTCCACTTGATAATTCCCTGGTTCCAACTCGATAAAATAGTTTCCTAGTACTTAATCCATCGGTACATTCTTCTCCTCCAGCTGAGTAACATTGTACTTCATGTGAGGCTCTCTTAGAATATTAATCTGGTTTGGACTTCCTTTGTATGGAAACCAAAGATGGGACCAATCTGAGGCGAAATATCCATTTAATTTGGTCGACCAATCTCTGCTCAGGACAAGACCGTAAGCATCTAGTATATTAGCCACCACGATGTTAATAACTTGGAAAATTTTGTCATTGGATGCCAGACGGACTAGGACATCTTCAAGTTCACCAATCACCTTTACATATGTTCTATCCAACTGAACCACCCTCCACGTGGATGGCTTAGGCTGCCCATTGATCTTTTTACAGACTGATATGGGCATAACATTTACCGACGCCCCTGAGTCTACCAAGCAATTATGTACATTATAATTGAAAATTTCAAACGTGAGGAGGAAAGGTGGATGTTTGCTTTTAGACTTACCTCCAGCGCTGGTTTCCCCAACTTCTTCTTCTTCCTGAGGTTGATTGTTGGTGGGCAGCTTCTCATCCGATGCTTCAAGTGCTTTCAACAGTCTTTCTTTTTTCTGCAGCACTTTACACATTTCGAATAGTGGCACATTTGCTTTTACCTTTTTTAAATCCTCCATGATGTCATAGTCCATGGCTGCTCAATGTGGTGAGGTTTATCAGCATTCATCTTTTCTTCACTTGGCTTGGCCCGCGCCTCATTCTGCCTAGGATCTTGGCTGGTAATGGTAAATTCTGGAATCTTATCAGCCAAGGATTTATTTTGAAATTTCTTCTTAACATTTCTCTGCAGCCTCTTAATATTTGGGAGTATAATACTGTCTTCCCTAACCGTCCCTTGGCTCCTTGTGGCTACGTTGGTTTCCATAACGTCCTTGTACCCCTGAGTCTTTTCCTCTTCAGCATCAAATAACGAGACAAAATTCCATAAAGCCATGGTTTCTTCTTCCTGTTCTTTCGTAGAAGTAGAAGCAGAACTTCTTTTCTTTCTTCATCTCCTTCTTCTGTTAATCTAGAATCCAACATCTTATTCATGACCAATGTCATTGAATTTATCCATTGCGGACAATTCTTTTCAAAGTGGGGTTGTTGGTGGAAAGTGCAAAAATATTCCATCCCTATCTCTGTTAAATTCATGGATGCTGTATTGTGCGGAGGAGGTTGAGACTGATTGTTGTCCTCTCTTTTCTTATAATATGGCTTATAAAACTTTGGTGCTTCCTTCTCTTTCTCCAAGTCTATGATTTTGTTGGAAAGCTTCTGCATCATTTTGGCCATATTTTCCAGATCTGGCGATTTTTCTTCCTTAGATTTAGTAAACAATAAGGCTTTTCTGCCTGCACCTTTTTCTCCTAACGGCTCTGGATAGTCTTCAATACTCTCTCTTTCAGCTTCCACTACTTCAGCCTCTTCATAGGTTTCCGTCAAAGTAGGCTTGGCCCTGCCTTTGGAAAACATGGCCAGATCAGGGCCTAAAGCTAAAGTATAATATTCAATCAGAACTTTGTCTGAAGGCCTATCCGTTTCAGAGAAATTCTTGAGATAGGCTGCAAACCTTTGTGTGAAACTGTGCACCTTTTCCTTTCTTTCTTTCTTCAATGCGCATAGCCCTTTCATGAGAGCCGCATGAGTTTTCTGAGTTGCATACTTACTTCTGAAAATTCTTTCGAAGGTATCCCAATCAGGGATAGAGTTAGCAAGAAACCCAAAGTACCATGATGCTGCAGCTCCTTTAAGGGTATGCGGGAACAGTCTGCAGACTACATCTTCATGCTCCCCAGCCCTCAATCCTTCTATCGCCAAGTAAAAACTCTGCAGATGATCATCCACTAGTATTTTCTCATTGGGGTCAAACTTGGGCAACATCTTGTCAAAGGCTTGAGGTAGGTCATGTAATGGAGGTGTCAGGTTTAATGGTGATCTGGCTCTCCATGCAGGTGGTGGATTTGGTGGGTTAGGTGGTTGGTTTGCGTTTACGCCAGCCATGAGTCTGGGTGGAGAATGGGGAGGTGAACCAACTGGAGTATGAGTAGGAGAACTGTGAGGGGTTTTTGGGCCTTCTTAATTCAAAGGTAGCACAACTTCCTATAAGGCTGTCTCTACAAGTTATTCCCAGTCTCCTACCAACACTGAGGCTTTCGCTACAGGACGATCTTTCTTTTTATACTCTCTTCTGGGCAATTCAGGGATGATTGGCAATCCTCCAATCTTCTTTACATACGACCTGGTGTGTCTTCTCAGATCGTTAACAATTTCGTTACCAATAGAATATAGATGTTCTCTTTCTTCCGGAATTGGATTATGAAACCCACTGCTTTCAAAACTATTTCCGGTGGAATATTCTCGGGAAAACGGGTTTCCTTGGCCAGCCATACACTGGCGGCCCTCCTTCTAGCGCCAAAAACTGTTGAGGCCCCGAAATTCGCAGGCAACAACAGTAAAGGATTCTCCCCAATCAACGTTCCCAACTAGCCCGTTGACTGTTTGGTATAGGGAATCTGTCCGGTTTGCGGTCCGGCTACCGTAGGTCAAAGTAACAAAAACAAAGGCTTTACCGGTTGCAGCCCGGTCCACCGTGTATTTTTGTATTTTTTGACTTAAATTATGAAATGCAAGTGCCTAATTAACATGCAGGGTGATAAGATGCAAGGAGCAGTCACAATGTGATGCACAGGTTCTTACCTCTCGTCTTAGCCCTTACCAGCATCTAAATCACATTAACAAGAAAATAAACTAACTACCTAATATATCCCTAGGGAGCAAGATTATCATTCATTGGTGAGAAATATAATTTGTGCATGCATTATGAAAAAGCTACAGATAGCTGACACTTCTTTCAACACACATGAACAATTACTGATATTTGGGAAACCAAATAGCCAATTGCTTATGAACAGCTTCTATTACTCACATTGGAAAACATCATAAAATATACTGAAGAACATTCACCAAGAACATAGGTTCAAGAAATTAGAACAATCTCATAGTTAATGAGACGCAACTAAAAACGAAATAGTTCCCCTTCAACATTGCTCATTTAATTACATTTGATGCATTCCATATCGCACTTTCTCCAACAAGCAAAATTGCAGTCTCGGATTGTAAAACGAAATAGTTCCTCTTACAAGCGAATCGTTTACAAGTTTTTCCAGGGAAAAATCCCTTTCTAAGTTCTAACTTTACAATATTTAAACTATCACAACAGGCCTTTTGGGCTCCCCCCCAAACATGTGGCTTTCCAGTTTCTCCGACGTTTTAGAACCTTCTTTCTTTTTTATCTTTTCTGCACATGCTCATGATGGGAGGGGTAACTGATGGACCTTTCAAGTTTCCATCCCCATCGCTATTCCTTTGTCTCTTCCTTCGTTTGTCCCTATTTAGGCCCGTCTTCCTTCGTGCTGTAGCAGTTTGATCGATTTCTGTAACCCACCTGCATTCAAACGACTAGAATCATTCATTGGGAATGCATTCAAATGATGTCAACAAAAACGGCTAAACATTGAGAAGGTCATGCACTGCGTTACTACCACAAGGTAAACACCGGCACCACTACCTTGACAAGAAGCGGGGACTCATCGGATACTCAGAATAATAGCATCGGAAGCTGAAAGTCCCACTACAGCCGTAACAGCGGAAAGGAACGAGGCAACGGACAAGTGACCGAAGGGCGGGAAAAACTCCTCAATCGGAAGCCGGCAAGGTTTGGACATCGGAAGCCAAATGGCTTTCCTAGCCGCAACGGCGGAAGAGGAAAAACTACGGGCAAGCGGCGATGGGAGGAAACTCAGTCGGATGTCGGACGGACTTCTACTTCGGAGGCCAAATCACTTTGGGAGCTGCAACGGCGGAAGCGAAAAGGTTAGAGACAAGCGATGCGGGCGGAACAAACTTAATCGAGGATCGGAAGACTTTGACATCGGAAGGGAAAAGGCTTCCCCGGCCGCAACGGCGGAAGAAAATAGTCTTCGGACACGCGACAGAAAGGTTAACACACATCGGCAGTCGGGGCTCTTTAAGCTTCGGATGGTTAATCAGATTGGGGGCCGCAGCGGGGGAAAAGAAACCAAACATCAGCCGTCGAATTAACACAGGATGACGCCCGTCTAACAGAAAACTTTAAGTACTTCGAAACTCTAAAACTAGCAATGGTTGAAACCCATTTTCTTCCAAAACAGCGGACCTTCAAAGACAAAAACAATTTACCCCTGGCTAGGCATACCAAACTCGCATCCGCGACCAACCATAAAAATGATACACAGGCAATCATTAAAGCAGGCTGGAAACCAATCTTCAAAATCATTCAACATAAAACACGACCGATGATTCAAGCATCCAGCGATGAAAACGACTTTAAATTATGAGGAGGGGCCCAAAATTTAGAAATTTGGGGAGAAAAGTTGCAGCTGCAATAGCATGTTAAAGCTAATCATATGCTAAGTAGAAACTTGTCAACAAAGAAATGGAATATCTTATACCAAGATATTCTAATGCTAATGCTAATGCAATTCTAGTGAAATTTGCATGTTAGTTACACTTGATAGAATTTCAAGGTTATCGTATTCAAGGTTTGAATTAAGACATAGCTATTCAATAGAAAAAATGCAAGCTTGGCTTTGTAACTTGCAATGTCTCTATGCACATCTATGTGAAGCTGTACAAATTATAATTTCACAACATTGATTTTGGCCATCTTGGGATTTGTAGTTATTTGGTTGTAGATGTGGAACATAGCTTGAGAAATGGATAGGATTTATTGCTTGGTAGTATTTCAAGTGTTTGATTTTAGAAGACCCATCCTTAATAACTTCACCTAGATGGTTCTTCTCTCTGCTTTCGACCAGCTCAAACAATGAACCTTCACCTCCATCGTACAATGCATTAAACACAAAATCAACCAAAGTGATCGAAAACCCTTGTTTCGACTCTTGACTGACCGAACAACAAACAACAAACAACTCTCGACTAGCCAAAACAATGCACCGACGAGACAATGAACCCACAAGACAACTCTCCACAAAGGAAGCCAACCAAGACAATGAACTATCGTACACCGCATTGAACAGGAAAAGCCCCTGCGCCAAACCTCCAAACTGGACCGCGTACAAGGGCCTCGAGACACATGGGGACAAATGGCACCCAAAAGCCCTGCTCCAAAATCCAAGGAGCCCTTTCCAAGCCCACACTTTGCAAAAACTTTGCTAAACAAAAGAAACTTCCCTATATATAATCGATCTAATAGCCTAGGACCATTTATATATATCATAAACATAATAATAAATATACATTTTTGCCGTAAAAAGAATTTTAAGATTTCTCTAAGATTTTAGACATATTCGATTTAAACTACTTAAACATTACTAACTATAATTTTAATATATGGCATGACTCTGAATAATGTGAGTGGGTGCTTATGTGAATTGATTGCTATATTGCTATAGAACATGTTTTACAGGTTTCACAACCTTGGTGATGATAAATCTTGTACTACTTTAATAATTTGTAAGAAGGAAGCTAACTCTAGTTATACGAAATAGTTATTGGTATAATTTTGTTTTGAAGTTTTCGAATCTGAAGTTACAGTGAACTAAAGATGTTGCTGCTTCCCTAGCTCAGTGGTATAATTTTTTTTTGAAGTTTTCGAATCTGAAGTTACAGTGAACTAACCCTAAACAATTTTACTTATATAGAAATATTTTTTAACAATAGCCCACTCGTTAACCATTTAAAACAATTTCACCTACATAAGTATATGCTTTTCATTACCATTTATCTATTACCCAATATTTACCAATTAATAAATTGAAAATGTCCTTTAAAGAAGTTGCTGCTTCCCTAGCTCAGTGGTAAAGTGTCAATCTTGTAAACGGAAATCCTAAGTTCTGTCTTGCTTGGAGGCCACCGTCATGTTAGATTCTTTGACGTTGAATCTACAAAATAGAAGATAGGAAAATTACTTTGCTAATAACGTGGTTGCCTTTAAATCACCAAAAGATAGATTTATTTCACGTTGAATATTGAAAAGAACAATTACGCTCGTTATATCTGCGCCTTTATAGCTCAGTGGTAGAGCGTCAGTCTTGTAAACTGAAGGTCCGCAGTTCGATCCTGCGTGGAGGCAAACGTTTTTAAACATCTAATCCTTCTACACCGACAGCTAACGGTCGTTCAACAGAATAACGCAAACGATGAAGGCGTTATGAAATTGCCAGAGATGTATCAGGAGACAATGAGAGATGATCGTCGGCCTTCTGCTTTTTTCTATGTAGTGAAACAAGACTTCTGCTTCTGGGCAACTTATCCCATCACTAGTTCTTCTTCTTGCTGGGATCTTGCTATCCCAGCAAGAAGAGACTTCTGCTTCTGGGCAACTTATCCCATCACTAGTTCTTCTTCTTGCTGGGATCTTGCTATCCCAGCAAGAAGAGTCAGTGATCTTCTGCTTTTTTCTATGTAGTAAAACAAGCTTTATGCTTCTGGGCAACGTATCTCATCACTCGCTCTTCTTGCTATCCCAGCAAGAAGAGCGAGTGACCTTCTGCTTTTTTCTATGTAGTGAAACAAGCCTTCTGCTTCTGGGAAACGTATCCCATCACTGGCTCTTCTTGCTATCCCAGCAATACAACCTCACATTGTAGTTGAAGCCTTGAAGCTTGTGATTATTAATATTGTCTTTTTTATATGTCTTTGATAGATACATATGCTACAAAATAAAGTACGTGTCATTAATTGTTAATTATTTTTATGATATAAATGTGTTTAATAAATTTTTAGGAGTTATATTATAATTGTTTATTTCAAATTTGAAATAAATCTTAATAGTTTCATTTTCATGCCTGCCATCTAAAACTATGAACTTTTCTGGTCCACCCCAAATTGTAAAATATAAACATGATATAATAGCTATAACTGAAGATCAACAACCTCAATTTCTCTAAAACTCCTAGCGAGGTTGATGCCTCATACATGGCCTATGAATTCATCGATCTCATTTGGGCTCCGTACAGGTCTTGCTGGAGAATGTTCAAAGTCTGCAATATTCATCCCTTTGTCGGCAAGACTCTGGATGACCTGCAACCTGTGTGGGAGACCGAGGTTAGAATGTGGTTGAATTCGATAATTGAACATAAGTGCCAAAGGGAAGGCCATGAACCTCAAGGAGATACTTAACATCTGCATTGCCAGCGTTCTCGGGCAGATCATCTTGAGCAAGTACATGTTCAACTCACAGGGGGCGAAGTTTAGCGAGTTCATGCAAATGGTGGTGCAGCTCATGGTGTCGGAAGGGTTGTGGCAACATACACATCAACATAACCAATTACAAGGTAAACATCTTAATAAGATTGATAACAAGGTTTTGATAGTTATGAGATCCAAAGCACGCTAGCAACATATCTAGTTCTAGATTAATAGTCATAAGAATCAATTGCTTGCCAACTAGTATTGCTCAAACAATTGAAAAATATGCATGATGAATATAAAAAATAGAAGATGAATCTAAAAAAAGAAGTTCATAATAGATATTATCTTCAACACTTTATTTATGGAATATTTTCTTTCTTACAAAAAGGTAATGTTGTTCCTGTTTTGCATTTTGCATACTCAATATTCAACTATATTCTATCTCTTTGATTGTATTACTAACAATACTAGGTTACCTTCTTGTAGATTATGTTGATGTTGTTGCATGCTTTGATTACACATACAGATAGCCAACATATAGATAGCCAATTGTGGAGATTTATGCTTATGCAGTTTTATTTATAATACATCCTCAACACTTTGTCTTGGAAGCCATTTTTTACATAACCTCTAATCCAAACTAACCCTAATCTTCTATTTATCAATTGCCAAGACAAACTAAATTCCAACAACAAGGATGATCATTGGGGTATCATTGGGATAACTAGAGATCAATCCACTACCTCACAAGCAAGAGAAAATAGTTATTCCTTTATCCCACGTCCGTGAATCCCTCTACCATGTTGAGTAATAATGATATTTTGGTGAATGCAAAAGTATAACCTTGTCCCCTTTGTTGTCTCTAAAAACAAAGCTGATATAGGTACACTTTGTGTTATTGTGCAATTGTTTTAAAAATGCCTATTGTATGTAACTGATAACAAAGTAGGTAATTGTTTTCCTTTCTCAATAATCGCATACCTTATACCTTGATCAACTTGCATTACAAAACTAAACTATATGCATTCATTTTCTCTCATTTTCCTTTAACATTAAAATAGAAACTAAGTGGGGCTTCAATCCAATTTATGTGTGTTACGTGCCCTAACCATCATTTATTATTAGTATATTAGTTATGGCTAGGTCAACTAAGTGGTAAGTTATATGATGATCACTTCATCTCCTATTTATAATAAAGAAGATTCATTTGTATAACCATCTCAGCTTGCTTTGTGCATTTGAAACATTGTAAGAGGAGGTTGCTTCCTCAAAGAGTCTTCTTAATCATTTTTGTATATCATTATCAAGGCATTGGATTACTCTCGCTTTATAATTTTATGTTATTTTGAGAATTTGGTGCATAACATTTGGTATCATATCCATTTTTCGTTATAATTGTTTTTTGACGATGTTTCAAATAATGAAATTTTGAGGAGACTCATAATACATAATGGCGTACTTGTAATAATTTCAGGTCAGGGTTCACCATAAGTTTGGAATTATAGTATGTGTAAGTTAGGGTTTTTTCCTAGTCCAAAAACTAGTCTCAAACAAATGTTCTAGGTAAAAATATTGCATTTGAAGATTCCAAATTCAATGTTAAGAGCTGCATCAAAAAAAAAGATAACACACAGTGCTTCTTGTAGAAATTTAAAAAGTATATCAGAAAAAACTGGACTTGTAGCAAGTCGTACAATTTTGTTCTCTTGAAAGGACAAAAACAATAAGTTTTGGGAAAGTAACCATAACTTTCTCTTGGCACATCACAATTTGGTCAAACCTATGGCATTGCAGATAATACATACCAAGCTAATACAATAAGAAATTTTAGACTTAGGGGGGAGGAATATGGGGGGGGGGATGTGATTCATAAATAATTCAAGAAAAAGGTCAACTATCAAGGCAACCTACAAACCAGGGTTTTTTAAGCTATGCTAACTTCAAACTTGCATAAATTTTGATTGGAATATATGTTTTGGGTGATTAGAAATGTGCGGTAAAGATAAAACAAAGGAGAATATTTATAGGTAAATATTATTTTGGGTTCACATGGAAAAGGATTATGCAAAAAAACTTGTAATACCCCTAGTTTTGACTTGGAATATATTAAATCAAATCATGTAAATGATGTAAATATGCTAGTTGGATTCCTAATGTGGAGTTTAATGCCAAGGCCCGACTAATGAATGGCTAGGAATATATTATATAAATATCTCTATATGGACCATGTGGTTGGCTTGTCATGATGACGTAAAATCTAGGTAAATATTATGTTGTAAAATAATATTTATGGTCCAAGATGGTTGTGTAAATAGAAATAGAGGGGATATAATTCCAATATAGGGGAAGAGGAAAGGGAACCTATTGGGATATTAAATCGTCCACTGCTAGGTGTTAACCTTAGCAATAAGGTTGATGAGCTATTGTGCTATGCAGACATTACATCTTCCGAGGACCCATTGCATATGAAAAATGAATTAGCACAATTTAGGAAGTGTTTGGAATGCCACCTTGTGAAATTAAGCATCACCACCATTAAAGTTTTTGCAGTATCATGCAATTCCTTGCTAAAATTTAGAAATGGTTATGATGGATTTTACTATGGGATTAGCTTTGACAGCTTGGAGACACACTATCATTTTGGTAGTTGTGACTCATTTTGTATTCCATACTTGGCGACTAATCTATGATAAGATTTTTGTGCATCATTGTGAATTTTGTACAAACTCTTGTATGTATATTGGATATATGTGTTTTTGTTGTTTATGATATTCCTACTTGTATTCCTTTTAGGAAATGACTTGACATGCATATAATGGAATGGTCTAGTTTATAGGTATGATCATTGATGACATATGATTGTTGTGGTGATGTG
>LPNX011119524.1:0-41212 GCA_001517045.1 Pseudotsuga menziesii | reverse complement strand
GGGGGGGGGGGGGGGGGGGGGGGGGGGGGGGGGGTGTATTCATAAATAATTCAAGAAAAAGATCAACTATCAAGGCAACCTACAAACCAGGGTTTTTTAAGGTATGCTAACTTCAAACTTGCATAAATTTTGGTTGGAATATATGTTTTGGGTGATTATAAATGTGTGATAAAGATAAAACAAAGGAGAATATTTATATGTAAATATTATTTTGGGTTCACATGGAAAAGGATTATGCAAAAAAAACTTGTAATACCCCTAGTTTTGACTTGGAATATATTAAGTCAAATCATGTAAATGATGTAAATATGCTAGTTGGATTCCTAATGTGGACTTTAATGCCAAGGCCCGACTAATGAATGGCTAGGAATATATTATATAAATATCTCTATATGGACCATGTGGTTGGCTTGTCATGATGACGTAAAATCTAGGTAAATATTATGTTGTAAAATAATATTTATGGTCCAAGATGGTTGTGCAAATAGAAATAGAGGGGATATGATTCCAATATAGGGGAAGAGGAAAGGGGACCTATTGGGATATTAAATCGTCCACGGCTAGGTGTCAACCTTAGCAATAAGGTTGATGAGCTATTGTGCTATGTAGACATTACATCTTCCGAGGACCCATTGCATATGAAAAATGAATTGGCACAAGTTAGTAAGTGTTTGGAATGCCACCTTGTGAAATCTAAGCATCATCACCATTAAAGTTTTTGCAATATCATGCAATTCCTTGCTAAAATTTAGAAATGGTTATGATGGATTTTACTATGGGATTAGCTTTGACAGCTTGGAGACACACTATCGTTTTGGTAGTTGTGACTCATTTTGTATTCCATACTGGGCGACTAATCTATGATAAGATTTTTGTGCATCATTGTGAATTTTTTACAAACTCTTGTATGTTTATTGGATATATGTGTTTTTGTTGTTTATGATATTCCTACTTGTATTCCTTTTAGGAAATGACTTGACATGCATATAATGGAATGGTCTAGTTTATAGGTTTGATCATTGATGACATATGATTGTTGTGATGATGTGAATATTAATATGGTTGTTATGCCTTGATCTTGTGATATGAACATGTGATATTGTTGTCATTATGAATCCATGTAAAATATTTTTGTCACTAAGTTATATGTTAATGAATGAATGTTATATGTTATATGTTAGTGAATGAATGTTAAATGTTTCTTTAAGATGAAAACCACATTATTGCACAAATATTCATTAATTTTGAAGTACATACTTTGGGTATGGGTAATTGAGAGTGATGTGAGGGGGGGCGAGGGGCTAGATGAGCTTCCACCTTCACGTGATTGGCCATATTTGGTAGAGAATATTAAACTACTCTCAAAACAAGGGGAAGATCAATAAGGTAATGCACTTTATTGTTATGTATTATAGAGTCCTGTAAATTTTGAAATGCATGTCTATTTCTTAAATTATTTTCCATTAATTTAACATTTCATGGTTCGTTGATTTATGTACGACTCCGCACTAAGAATTGCATATGATCACTAGCATGTGTGGAGAGGTTGCATCAATTGTACTCACAAGTACATAATAATCATGAATATTTCTTTTTATATGATGTTTTAGTTATTTACTTTTCATGGGAATTGTAGTGCTTTAGTTCATTTATTATTCTATGTAGTTTATTTCATTCAATCAACTGACAATAAGCATATTTATAAGACAACTTTGACTTAGCTTTCACAGCATAGTGTTTGATCACTTAGCTTTGATATAAGCATAGTGTTTGACTGCAAAAATCAAATGAAGATACACCAACACATAATTGAAAGACAAGCTATATGAGAAGAGACTGATCATATACTCGCATTTATCCTCTTTATGGCCACTTTAATTTATATTAAAGGATATATATTTATAAATATATTATTGCATATTATTTACATAGCCGTTGAAGTTTATTTTTAATGGAAACATATATATTAATATTAATATAAAAACACTATGGTCAAGCCAATTGATCAAAGCTTATTGTTTGGTGTGGGAGATTACTATGTGTTTTGTTGTAAAGGAAGTGTTACCCTTGTAGAGTCCATCTTTGGATGTGGGTTGCACACTTGTATGTGCTATGTTTGTGGTTGTACATTTGTATTTTTTTACCCTTCATCCACATCTCCCTCCACCTTATCGAGGAAATGATCCACTATTTTGGAGCATCCTAGATGAGAGCATTCACTTTAGGGATGTCAAACACCTCATTCCTTGCCTACCTTGATAGAGTTCTCTCCTATTTTTTTGGACTACATGTGTATTAATGTCATATTTGATGGGATGATCCACATGGAGGAGTGTTTCTCACATCATTTCATGCCATTTGTGAGGATGGAATTTAGCCTTATTAGATTTTGTTGATTGGAGTGTCCAATGGAGAATGAAGGGGATATTTCTGAAGCTATATCAGATTATGGAGCTCAAGCATTCGTTCTCCATAGTCCCGGAGCTTCTCTACCTTTGGTCACATGCTCATCTCCTCACAAAACTAGTAAAGAGAAGACATTCTGCATCCGCCTGGACACTTGCTCCTAACACTTGGGGATGATTTTACCACTCATGGTTTGTTGTTCAAGGATGACATATTAGATTCTTGGGTGTTCCTCACATGGTTCGAATTCTCGAGAACTTTTTCTCTCTCTTCAGATGATTTCAGCTGCTCTACATGGGTCCAGTTTTCATCGTGCAACTGTTTATATTTCTGATTCAGTTGAGTGCATTGTTCTTCTTCCAAAGAGGAAGATTCCTCCAGACATAAGCACTTTGTTTGGATTCATGGGTTCACCTGCATAGAACCAAGATACTGCTGCTGCATAGTGCTGCAAATAGTAGCAAAAAATTTCACAAGTTTTTTCAAAATTTGTATTCCTGCTTATTTTGAGGTGGGGGGGGGTTCCCATGAGGTTTTCCCCTATTTCCTCGGTTGTATTGAGCAGCATTCTAACTTTTAGATTGTATTTGGGTGACCTATGGTCTTGTTATCAGGGCCCACAATTGTCCAAGTTAGGATTCAAGGGGGGTCCTAGGATTATTAATCCTCTCTTGACCATACTGTCTATTAGATTATTTAGACTAACTTAGGAACCTTAATTAATTAATTAGATCCACTTGGCCTAATGGGGCCACATGTACCAATCACTGGAGTGTGGGGAACACTGCTAGAGGTTAACTTCCACTTATTTCATGTGCATGCATCAGTTTGGGCACCTCCCATACCATTCCCTACATTTTAGGAGCCACTGGGAGTCTCAGCACAAACCTACTTCAGTTAGTTGGAGTTAGTACTAGTTAGTCCCAATTAGCCCCCAATTACTTTCAGTTAGTTCACAATCAGTTGGCTAGCGCAAGCTTTGCATGGATAATGCATGGCTACATGTGGATTAGGTGCCTTTGCCCACCTACCACACTCAGTTGCACTGAGTTAACTAGCTGTCACTATTTGTTTGAGTTGTTGGACATCTAGGAGTTGATATGTTGGACTCCGACATTGATTGAGACACCATGAATTAGATGGTCAGTTAGCTACAGTTAGATCCAATGGATAGATTCAAATTGCATGTCATGCATTCAAATTCTTTTCCTATGTAAACTATTGTAATAACGGATTTTATTATTGTGAATGATACTGTAAATTCCTGAGCAATACTTGTCTTTTTCCTGTGTGGTTTGTTTTGTTCAGTTTGTATCTTCATTCTCCATCTATTTGCTGCACACATTATTAGAACTCTCTGCTTGACGATCTAAATGGCATTTAAATTCTAATAGATCAACCGTTAATCACAATAACCATTGGTAACCTCAAGGGACTCAATCCTATTTAACTTGTGAATTACAACCTACCACATCGACACTATGCCTTAAACATACAATTTAATTGATTAAATTAACCCTTGAAACTACCAAAAAAACTCAACTTACATACTCGTTACATAACATTGAACGCATAAAATACATTTTCATGGAACCTACTCTCTATGCATATGTTGATTTAGAGGGTTAGTTTGAGGTTTTATCATGTAAATATAAGATTGACAAATTAAATAAGCGCCACAAGTGGTATTGTCCATGACAAAAGTAAAGCATTAGCAAGAGAAATAATGATATGGGAGGAGTATGTACTAGCAAAAATAGTGTGGTTTTGTAAAAGCCATTAGTAATTTGAACTGTTAAATATGTGAAGATTAGATGAATTAATAAATACATGTGTTTACATTGAAATAGATATGAAGATGAGTGACTAAAAGGAGTGAGAAGGGCTTAGCATAAACACATGCAATATAAAGATAATTGCTACTACAGTCTAAGAGGGAAAAGATTGTAGCAATTATTGCACACTTGATGAAATTTATGTAAAATGGAAGAAGTGTAAGCAAAAATAAATGATACGTATTAAGATTAAAGGTAGTGTGGGAGATATGATCTTTTAAGCATTATGAAGAAACATGTTGTTTCTTAAAATAACACTTCCTTTGCTTAGGACTTTGTAAGAACCTGTGGGAGAAGGCTTTGTAACTTGCAATGTCCTTATGGACATCTATGGGAAGGTGTACAAATTTTGCTTTCACAACATTGATTTTACTTAATAGACTTAATGCAATTCTAGTTAACTTTGCATTTTAGTTAAACTTGATAGAATTTCAAGGTTATTTTAGCCATATTTGGATTTGTAGTTATTTGGTTGTAGATGGAGAACATAGCTTGAGAATTGGATAGGATTTCTTGCTAGGTATTATTTCAGGAGTTTGATTTTATAATTGGGTTTAGCTTGGTTTGTGTATGTTGAATGCATGTTAAAGCTAATCATATGCTAAGTAGAAACTTGTTAACAAAGAAATGGAATATCTAAAGAATATATTATACCAAGATATTCTAATGCTAATGCAATTCTAGTGAACTTTGCATGTTAGTTACACTTATAGAATTTCAAGGTTATCGTATTCAAGGTTTGAATTAAGACATAGCTATTCAATAGAAAAAATGCAAGCTTGGCTTTGTAACTTGCAATGTCTCTATGCACATCTCTGCGAAGCTGTACAAATTATAATTTCACAACATTGATTTTGGCCATCTTGGGATTTGTAGTTATTTGGTTGTAGATGTGGAACATAGCTTGAGAAATGGATAGGATTTCTTGCTTGGTAGTATTTCAAGTGTTTGATTTTATAAGACCCATCCGCAATAACTTCACCTAGATTGTTCTTCTCTCTGCTCTTGACCAGCTCAAACAATGAACCTTCACCTCCATCGTACATTACATTAAACAGGAAATCAACCAAAGTGATCGAAAACCCTTGTTTCAACTCTTGACCGACCAAACAACAAACAACTCTCGACTAGCTAGAACAATGCACCGATAAGACAATGAACCCGCAAGACAACTCTCCACAAAGGAAACCAACCAAAACAATGAATTAACGTACATGGCATTGAACAGGAAAAGCCCCTGCTCCAACCCTCCAAACCGAACCGCATACAAGCCTCAATACACATGGGAACAAATGGCACCCAAAAGCCCTTCTCCAAAATCCAAGGAGCCCTTTCCAAGCCCACACTTTGCAAAAACTTTGCTAAACAAAAAAAATTCCCTATATACAACCGATCTAATAGCCTAGGACCATTTATATATATCATGAACATAATAATAAATATACATTTTTTGTCGAAAAAGACAATTTTAAGATTTCTCTAAAATGTTAGACATTTTTTTTAAACTACTTAAACATTACTAACTATAATTTTAATAAATGACATGACTACGAATAATGTAAGTAGATGCTTAAGTGAATTGATTGCTATAGTGCTATAAAACATGCTTTACAGGTTTCACAACTTTAGTAATGATAAATCTTGAGTATTGCTTTAATAATTTGTAGGAAGAAAGCTAACTCTAATTATACGAAATAGTCATTGATATAATTTTTTTTTTAAGTTTTCAAATCTGTTATAGTGAACTAAACCTAAACAATTTTACTTATATAGAAATATTCTTTAACAATCGCCAAATCTTTAACCTCCAAATATTCTTTTCATTACCATTTATCTATTACCCAATATTTACCCATTAATAAATTGAAAATGTCCTTCAAAGATGTTGCTGCTTTCCTAGCTCGGGGCGTCAATCTTGTAAATGGAAACCCCACAAAATAGAATATTAGAGGCCACCGTCATGATAGATTCTTTCACGTTGAATCTACAAAATAGAATATTGCAAAATTACTTTGCTAATAACGTGGTTGCCTTTAAAGTCTCAAAAGTTTGATTTTTTCCACGTTGAATATTAAAACGAACACTATAGAGTCATTACGCTCTTCAATGCATCTGTGCCTTTATAGCTCAGTGGTAGAGCGTCAGTCTTGTAAACTGAAGGTCCGCAGTTCGATCCTGCGTGGAGGCAAGTGTTCTAATCAACTTATCCTTCCACAACAACAGCTAACTGTCCTTCAACAGAACAATGAAGGCCCGGCAACGTATCCCATCACTCGCTCTTTTGGGTTATCCAGCAATACGACTTCACATTGTAGTTTTGTGAAGCTTGCGACAATACGACTTTACATTGTAGTTTTGTGAAGCTTGCGACTATTGATATTGTGTACATAGGTTATAAGTTAAGTGTTATGAATTGTCAGTTATCTTTATAATATATATATGTTTAGGGAATTTTCATAGGCCATAAGTTAAGTATCATATTATAATTGTTTATTTCGAATTTAAAATAAATCTTGATATTCTTATCTTCATAGGATTCAAAAAATAGAGCAAAAAATATTTAACCTGCTGCAGGCCAGAAACCTTAAAGAGCTACTTAACATCTGCAGTGCCAAAGTTCTCAGGCAAATCATCTTGAGCAAATACATGTTCAACACCCCAGGGGGCGAAGTTTAGCGAGTTCATGGAAATGGTGATGTTAGCTCATGGTGTCGGAAGAGTTGTGGCAACATACACATCGACAAAACCAATTACAAGGTAAACATCTTAATAAGATTGATAACCAAATTTTTATAGTTATGAGATCCAAAGCACGGTAGCAACATATCTAGTGATAGATTAATAGTAGTCGTAAGAATCAATTGCTTACCAACTAGTATTGCTGAAACAATTGAAAAATATGGATGATGAATATAAAAAATAGAACTTCATAATATATATTATCTGAAGTATCCAACATTATATTTATGGAATACTTTCTTTCTTACAGAGAGGTAATGTTGTTCATATTTTACATTTTGCATACTCAATACTCAACCATATTTTATTGGTTTGATTGTATTACTAATAACACTAGCTTACCTTCTAGCTTACCTTCTAGTAGATTATATTGATGTTGTTGCATGCTTTGATTACACATACAAATAGCCAATTGTGGAGATTTATGCCTATGCAGTTTTATTTATAATACATCCTCAACACTTTGTCCTAGAAGCCATTTTTTACATAACCTCTAATCCATACTAACCCTAATCTTCTATTTACCAATTGCCAAGACAAACTAAATTCCAACATCAAGGGCTAGCCAAAGATCGATCCAATACCTCACAAGCAAGATAAAATAGTTATTCCTTTATCCCTCGCCAGTGAATCCCTCTACCATGTTGAGTAATAATGATATTTTAGTCCATCCAAAAGTATGACCTTGTCCCCTTTTTTGTCTTTAAAAACAAAGCCGATGTATGTATGCTTTGTGTTGTTGTGCAATTGTTTTGAAAATTCCTACTGTATGTAAATGATAACAAAGTAGATATTGTTTTTTTTCCTTTCTCAATAATCACATACCTTATACCTTGAGCAACTTGCATTACAAAACTAAAATATATGCATTCATTTTCTCTCATTTGAGTTTGACATTAAAATAGAAACTAAGTGGGGTTTCAATCCAATTTATGTGTATTACGTGCCCTAACCATCATTTATTATTAGTATATTAGTTATGGCTAGGTCAACTAAGTGGTAAGTTATATGTTGATCACTTCATATCCTATTTATAATTAAGAAGATTCATTTGTATAACCATCTCATCTTGTCTTGTGCATTTGAAACATTGTAAAAGGAGGTTGCTTCTTCGAAGAGGCTTCTTATTCATTTTTGTATATTATTATCAAGGCGTTGGATTACTCTCGCTTTATAATTTTATGTTATTTTGGGAATTTGGTGTATAACATTTGGTATCATATCCATTTTCATTATAATTGTTTTTTACGATGTTTCAGATAGTGAAATTTTGAGGAGACTCATAATACATAGTGAAGTACTTGTAATAATTTCAGGTCAGGGTTCACCATAAGTTTGGAATTATAGTATATGTAAGTTAGGGTTTTTTACCAGTCCAAAAACTAGTCTCAAACAAATTTTCTCGGTAAAAATATCGCATTTGAAGATTCCAAATTCAAAGTTACAAGCTACATCAGAAAAAATACAACACACACTGCTTCTTGTCGAAATTTAAGAAGTATATCAGAAAAAACTGGACTTGTGGCAAGTCGTACAAGTTCATTCTCTTGAAAGGACAAAAACAATAAGTTTTGGGAAAGTAACCATAACTTTCTCTTGGCACATCACAATTTGGTCAAACCTATGGCATTGCAGATAATACATACCAAGCTAATACAATAAGAAATTTTAGACTTAGGGGGGAGGAATATGGGGGGGGGGATGTGATTCATAAATAATTCAAGAAAAAGGTCAACTATCAAGGAAACCTACAAACCGGGTTTTTTTAAGGTATGTTAACTTCAAACTTGCATAAATTTTGATTGGAATATATGTTTTGGGTGATTAAAAATGTGTGATAAAGAGAAAACAAAGGAGAATATTTATAGGTAAATATTATTTTGGGTTCATATGGAAAGGGATTCTGCAAAAAATACTTATAATACCCCTAGTTTTGACTTGGAATATATTAAATCAAATCATGTAAATGATGTAAATATGCTAGTATGGATTCCTAATGTGGAGTTTAATGCCAAGGCCAAACTAGTGAATGGCTAGGAAAATATTATATAAATATCTCTATATGGACCATGTGGTTGGATTGTCATGATGACGTAAAATCTAGGTAAATATTATGTTGTAAAATAATATTTATGGTCCAAGATGGTTGTGTAAAGAGAACTAGAGGGGATATGATTCCAATATAGGGGAAGAGGAAAGGGAACCTATGGGATATTAAATCGCCGACTGCTAGGTTTCAGCCTTAGCAATAAGGTTGATGAGCTCTTGTGCCATGCATACATTACATATTTCAAGGACCCATTGCATATGAAAAATGAATTGGCACAATTTAGTAAGTGTTTGGAATTCCACCTTGTGAAATCTAAGCATTATCACGATTAAAGTTTGTTGCAATATCATGCAATTCCTTGCTAAAAAATAGAAATGGTTATGATGGATTTTACTATGCGATTAGCTTTGACAGCTTGGAGACACGCTATCATTTTGGTAGTTGTGACTCATTTTGTATTCCATACTTGGCGACTAATCTATGATATGATTTTTGTGCATCATTGTAAATTTGTGTACAAACTCTTGTATGTATATTGGATATATGTGGTTTTGTTGTTTATGATATTGCTACTTGTATTCCTTTTAGGAAATGACTTGACACGCATATAATGGAATGGTCTAGGTTATAGGTATGATCATTAATGACATATGAATGTTGTGATGATGTGAATATTGGTATGGTTGTTATTCCTTGACCTTGTGAGATGAACATGTGATATTGTTGTCATTATGAATCCATGTAAAATATTTTGGTCACTAAGTTATATGTTATATGTTAATGAATGAATGCTAAATGTTATATGTCAGTGAATGAATGTTAAATGTTTCTTTAAGATGGAAACCACATTATTGCACAAATATTCATTAATTTTGAAGTACATACTTTGGGTATGGGTAATTGAGAGTGATGCAGGGGGGAGGGGATAGATGATCTTCCACCTTCACGTGATTGGCCCTATTCAGTAGAGAATATTAAACTATTCTCAAAACAAGGAGAAGCTCCATAAGGTAATGCACTTTATTCTTATGGAGTCTTGTAAATTTTGAAATGTATGTCTATTTCTATTCCAAACCAATCACTTTCTTATAGAATCTTAGTGGGGGATACTATTGATCAATTAAAATAGCAAGCACTCACCCCCACCTTTGAGAAGTGAGTGGTTCCTAAATCCAACTACTTCAACACATGCCCGGATTGCATGGATGGAGGGAGGGAGGACCTTGTTCAACAAGAAGACATAAAGTTAGTTCAACAACTACTACCAGATCGTGGGAAATTATTTTCCATTAATTTAACATTTCATGGTTCGTTGATTTTTGTACGACTTCGCACTAGGAATTGCAGTTGATCACTAGCCTATGTGGAGAGGTTGCATCAATTGTACTCACAAGTACATAGTAATCATGAATATTTCTTTTTATATGATGTTTTAGGTATTTACTTTTCATGGGAATTGTAGTGGTTTAGTTCATTTATTATTCTATGTAATTTATTTCATTCAATCAACTGACAATATGCATCTTTATAATACAACTTTGACTTAGCTTTCACAACATAGTGTTTGATCACTTAGCTTTGATATAAGCATAGTGTTTGACTACAAAAATAAAATGAACATGCACCGACACACAATTAAAAGGCAATTTATATGAGAAGAGACTGATCATATACTCACATTTATCCTCTTTATGGCCACTTTAATTTATATTAAAGGATATTTATATATATTTATAAATATATTATTATATATTATTTACATAGCCGTTGAAGTTTATTTTTAACAGAAACATATATATAGATATTAATATAAAAAACACTATGGTCAAGCCAATTAGTCAAAGGATATTGTTTGGTGTGGGAGATTACTATGTGTTTTGTTGTTAAGGAAGCGTTCCCCTTGTAGAGTCCATATTTGGATGTGGGTTGCACACTTGTATGTTCTATGCTTGTGGTTTTGCATTTGCAGTTTAATACCCTTCATCCACATCTTCCTCCACCTTCTCGAGGAAAATGTTCCACTATTTTGGAGCATCTTGGATGAGAGTGTTCACTTTAGGGATGTCAAACGCCTCATTCCTTTCCTACCTTGATGGAGTTATCTGTTATTTTTTTGGACTACATGTGTATCTATGTCATATTTGATGAGATGATTCACACGGAGGAGTGTTTCTTACATCATTTCATGCCATTTGTGAGGATGGAATTTAGCCTTATTAGATTTTGTTGATGGGAGTGTCCAATGGAGAATCGTCCTACATTTAAAGGTGTCCTATTTTCCATTCCAATATATTATATTGAGGTAGCATTAAGCTTAGGGGTCTCCCTTCCATTATTTTGTGTCACTATTAAAGCATCATTCCACCCATTTGGTATTTGTTTCTTTGGGTTATGCACTTTGAAAATGTTTTGCATTTTTTAAGGAGGATTTCTGCATCACTTTTAGGGTTATATTTCCATATTTATGGAAGGGTTCCGCTTTGAAGATGTTTTAAGCCATATTTAAATGGGTTGTCTCCTTTAAGGCCGGCTTCTACTTTCTAGCACACTTTTTGAGGGAAACTACCATTGGAGGAGATCTAGGATGACCAAACCTTAAATATAGGGTTCAACTACTTTTTTTGTGGGCCTATCACAAGATTTAAGGACTTCCTTTGGAGAGCCTTTGGAGGCCGAGACATGTATTTTTTAGCACTTCTCTACTTCCTAGTGAATTTCCTTTTCATCCATCAAGGATCTGTCACCAAAGAGTAAGAATCATCCATTAAGAGTAGATCCATTACACAAATATGGATCCTCATCCTAATACCTTTTCTACCTCCATTAATCATATTGATAGATTACGCATCTATTTAATCCTCAATAATAAGAATAAAAGGAATAGGTTGAAGACGACATCACTACCTCAAGCCTTTAAAGGGAAACCAGAAGTATGTAGTGGAACCATTTATCTGTAAGGATAAAGGAAACATATGAATAAAAACCTTCCACTTATAAGTTATCAAATTGACATGAAAAAGAAACATGTAAAATAATCAACCTAAGGTAAGGCCAACTAACATGACCACATTCCTTGGGTAACTTTAATTCAATGATAAAATAAGACCTTTTCCTTACATTAATAGTATGTCACATCCCCACCCCTCCACCAGAGAGAGGACACGACTATAATGCTATCATATTAGAGAAAACTAGCCCCATGAACATGCACAGGATAAAAATGCATTGACCTAACAACATGCACATATGCATAAATCATTAACATACAAAGGCAGCAAAATACATTCCATTCAAGCATTTAACATGTTAATATTAATTCATAAACACATACAGTGCAGGTATTTAAATACAAGAGTACTTATCTTGGAAGAAGCTTGTCCCGCAACCAGCTATGTTGTTGTAATGTTCCACCCAACCATAGGCCATTGTTCTCATCAATCTCCCAGCAACACTTCCACCCCTGAGCTGGGCATGATTCCCATAAGGAATAAGGGAACACTAGTAGACTCACACATAGCCAAGGATACAACAAAAACTCAGCCAAGCCAGGACAATTGGTTTTATCAGGCTGTAAGGGAGATGGAGAGGATGACTGCTAAGATAGTGAGCTCAACCACAGAGCTATGGACACCTGCACCAGATTTGGCCTAGATTCTAGAACATCTACACACCCAACACAAGGAAGCATCCCCTTCTCTGCTACACAGTCCCTCAAGCTATGTCTTCCCTTCCAATGCTATTCAGTGTGTGCAAAGAAGAAAACTAGCCCCCTAGATCTGTCTGTGAGGTTCCTTCTCACACTAGATTAATAAAGCTAGTTCAGAACCCATTCCACCCCAAACCAATTCAAGCCAAAACAAAACATGCACACATGGCAAGATACAAAATTCTGGGTTGAGGAAAAATGACTTGGGAGCCAAAAACGAATTTGTAGATGGGGGAAAATGACCCTGGGAGAGCAATTTGATTTCCATAAATGCTCTATGGCTTCACGTGGGAAAAAATGTCTCCCTCAGTTCCTAAATTCGTCGATTTGTCCCCATTGGCTATGCAACACAGAAATCATGAAATTCCCAACCGTAGGAATGTAGAAACAACACAAAAACGCCCAGCAGAGATCCCAGCCACTGAATGTCAACAAAACCACTTCCCAACCATGGGAAAAATGAAGAACACTGTAAAAACGTCAATGGAGAATGCCTAGGAGCTCCAAAAACATGGGTAAGACAACCACATGAATGCATGAGGGAATGGGAAGCAAAAATGGGCATTTACTTGGCTCATAAGTCAAAACATGTTTTTCCAAAAATTGGTGCTCTAACCAATTCGAATTTTGACCTCCATACCTTGCCCATCAAATGCAATAACTAACTCAACCAATTTCTAGCAGAATTAAATGAT
Organism: Pseudotsuga menziesii; assembly: GCA_001517045.1. NCBI lineage: Eukaryota > Viridiplantae > Streptophyta > Pinopsida > Pinales > Pinaceae > Pseudotsuga > Pseudotsuga menziesii. The sequence continues at coordinate 27,781 of LPNX011119524.1, read as the reverse complement.
TAGGCACAGGAGACAAAATGGGTAGTTGACAGTTTGATGGGTTAACCCTTTGACATTTGTCTTTTCCCCATTGGCCCAAAGGTTTGAATATCCCCCCCATTATCCTTAGGAAATCATGCCCCCATCTCTTTTAATGTTTCATTGACATAACTGGTTGTGGTTGTTTTAATTAAATTGCATATTTACATGATGTCCAAAATTATAACGTGTCGGCTAGCACGAAAGACCACCGACATCGATTTTAATCGCCGAAACATAAAACACTAAATCGATGGTGGGCCTTTTTATTTTAGATCCACACCATGATTAATTACAATATATACATCATATACATTTTAATGCAAATGGGGTCAAAACTGGGGTGTTACATAGTATGTAATTCCTGAACAAATAATCAAAAAGAATATCTCAACATAGCTATATTTCCTACTTTTCTTGGAAGAATAACATGAAATCTAGCTCTGCTGAGCTATTTTTTTAATCTTATAGATATTATCATTATATCGACGGTTTTTCATTGCTCTCTTTAACTATTCCATTTCTAACATATGAACGACATCACTTTTTCAACGTTTTTCCATTGTAACGATGACAGTTTTCCATTACTAAATTTAAAATTTTCATTTTTAGTATAGCATTGTCGTCGCAACAATATAGTAACATCGTCGCTTTTTCAACTTGTTTTCGTTGTAACCAATGATGGATTTATGTTGCAATGCTGGGAATACCACCTTAGAGAAGCGGCATTATTGTGTTGGACAAGAGATGATATTGTGTTGCATTATTGACGCTATATATCACCAAGAGGGGTGAAATACATTTCCATATTGACACCTTGAAGTTGCGATATCGACGGTTCTGTGTTGTCATAGCGACGGTATTTCGTTGCAAGTAGGAAAGAAAGACGTTGTTATTTTGACAATTGGAGTTGCAAGATCAACGATGATTCGTTGCAATAGCGACATTTTTTTTGCAATAAGGACAAAAAGACCTTGTGATAGTGCCCACATGGCAATTCTTCTTGGTCGGTATTTCGACATGTTTTTGAATATGTAGAAATGGCAATGAAAAAACATCAACAAATAGTAACATTTTCCTTTGTCTCAATTGCAACAAAACATTGTCGCAATATCAACCGATAGTCGTCGAAAAAAGAGTCCATATAGTAGTGAGAGCACAACCTTGGTCAATTTGGACACTCAATTATAGTCTAGGATTTGGTCATAATGTGCCAAAAACTTGGTGCAGTGATAAAACTAAGCTCACTAACTTAATTAGGTTGAATCATGTTAGTTTCTAAATGATTTTCATTGCTTTATTGTGTATCCAACACCAACACTTTCACATTTCGAACGATCTACTATAATAGTCTTTGGACCTAGGCATGCGGAACTTTAGTTCATCATAGCTTAGAAAAAATATTACTCAAACCATATTTATGATCTAATAGGCTCGTTCTTTCCTTGATTTAAATTTCATCCAAACTTGCTTCCAATATTGTCCTATAAAAGTTAGATTCAAGTGTAGAGAACAACTGACTCCAACCATCCCATCCATTTGTCCCAACATAAGAGTTTCTAAATGTTGAATTCATAGGTTGTTGAAATGATACCTGAGAGAAGGAGAATCAAGGTGCATTTGTTCTTGGTCCATCATCTTGGATGGCATCATAACTTCATTCCCACGAAAAAATGTAAGATGCAAAGCATCCCCAGTTTGGTCATGAAACTTTAATTTTTTCCTAGAAGCTACCATATTGGCATTAACATAAAATGATTTATGCTTCTACAATTGCAGTCTAGTATCATAATCTCCAGGACTTGCCTATATTGAGAAATAATATCTAAATCCAAGCAAGGACTATCTATAATTGGAATTTCCTAAATATTGCATAGGAGAAACTGAATCATAAGTTGCAGAAACATGTTGGCTTTGTCCCAAAGGAAATTTCCCTCTACAAACATCCATTATTGTAGGATCAAATAATTCAACATCATTTGAGTTGTTATTTCCAAGTGTCTAATGCGATAAACTATTTGTAATATGTATTTTGAAATGTCGTAGAAGCGTCATGATCCTGAGTTCCATTCAAGGAAACTTTAAGAATCCAAAAAACAAAATCAAAGTGAGATCCATATCAAAATAAGCATTCAACTTATACATGTGAGATTTAATATTAATCTAATTAATTAGAATTGCAAAAATAATAGGAAATTCAAACTCAAATCACAAACCTGGACCAATAGTAGATTCATAGGGTTTGTTTTCTCTCAGATGGGGGGGGGGGGGGGGGGGGGAAATCCTGGAGGGGGAATTGGAGGAACTATAATGGAAACATAAAATCCTGGTGGAGCATAGAATTGTGCCCTTGAACTAGAAATTTGTGCGACTACCAAAAATAATGCAAGGATTATGAAGAATAAATCACTTTCATGGTTAGATTATCAACTCAGGAAAAAAATCAAAGTGAGCTCCATATCAAAATTAGAATTGAACTTATACATGTGAGATTTAATAGTAAGCTACTTCATTAGAACTGCAAACATAATAGACAATTCAAACTCAAACCGCAAACCTGAGCCAAATGTAGATTCATATGGTATGTTTGCTCTCAACTTGAGGGGGGGGGATCCCAGAGGTGGAACTGGAGGGAATCTAGTTGGAACATAAAACTTTGGTGGAACATAGAATTGTGCCCTTGAGCTAGAAATTGGAATGAGTTCCAAAACAATGCAAGTATTCTGAATAATAAATTACTTTCATAGCTACATTAGATTTTCAACTTAGGAAAAAAATTATCAAAAGAAAGGTTGATAATATCTACCTCAAGCACCTTATGGATTGTGAATTCAATAGCCTAAGAACAATATTGTTAGTCATGAGATTTACTTTTAGACCTAAGACATTTAAATTTAAAAAACACTTACTCTTTGGGTCATAAAAGTCTAGTATACAGAGTATTATCACATTTGATTGGTGTATTTGGAAAAAAACTAGAAATCGTTATATATATCTCTGCATACAATTATCTAAATGTGTTAATAGAGGATTTTTGTACTTTTTCATATCTCTGATGTCTAGAAGGATATTTTGTTTATTGTCATCTTAATACCAATTTTTGACACCAAGATCCTGTGTTCAAAGGATAATTAAAATGCAACTTTGAAATGCTCTGTTTACTTATCTCAATGATTGGATTAACATAAATCACCATAATGAAATATGCACCTATACAAGGTATCCAGTGATGACATAATCACTAAATATAAGATCAAATTAGTACCAAATAAATTTAATATCTTATTCAACTTGTGATTGTGGGAAAATTAGTCATTTTCATTTGGAGTTGTTAAGATACTTAAAGCTGATATATTTGTAAAGTGACCTTATTGACCCTCTTGTAACCATTTCATTTGTTGTTTTTACTATCCCTCATTGGGAAACCAAACCTAATCAATCTTATTTAATGGAACCTGAAGCTCTAAATAAACCAAAACCTTATATTATCTAAAATCAAAATGCAATCTGAGTTATCCTCTATTTCCTATTATTTTTTAGTTACAATTGGCAAATTTGACACCTAGAGGTAATGGTCTTTATTTCCAAACGTTGGATCTATACTTGGTTAACTTTTTGTCTTACCCTACTTTGATGAAAGAGTAATCATCATTTGTTGGCTCACATATGAATCATAGTTTTTGTTTCTCATACCTTGTTTATTTAGACCAATCTCGGTTTCAGTTGTGGATTAAGGAATTGCCATTACATTTGTCTTAGGTTGCAACTATTATTGTTATCCATCATACTACTATTAGAGTTTGGTATATAATTATCTAATACCTATACGCATAAACTAAGTACAGCATTTTGTGACCCTAACTAATGGTAATTGCAACAACTTAGTCCATAATGTTGAAACAACCTTATTAAGTCCACTGTGGTATGGGTATTAGATTTCACATATTAGATAGCTTGTTTCCTCTGATGATTTCACTTTAGTTACAATATATTCCTAGGTTGAAGATGAATTAAATCACATAGATAAGCACTCTCTCCTAAGGCCTAATTTGACCAGCTAGTAAATATGATCATAAGCTTAAGTAATGATGATGGTTTTGTGGGCTTAGATTTTGGAAGTGCTTTGATTATCTAACGAATTTAAGGAAGTGGAGCAGTGCTTTTACTTTGAAATGAGATTTCATAAGCTAGTGACCTCTTGTTAGTTGTAACACCCCATATTTTGACTAGACATGTTTATCAATCAAGCTTATTACACTGTAGTTGCTTATTATCTGTTGGACTCAACTAGACTGAGTAAACTATATTTTGGCATGTTAGACCTGATTATATATTGATTATGATGTTATGATGTTATCATGCTTATGATATGATTATGATGTTATGATGTTATCATGCTTATACAGATGCTCTGATTATGATGTTATGATGTTATCATTTTTATGATGTTACTGTGCTTATGCGACTACTATGTTGTGGTCACCGTGAGATTTCTTTGTTTCATAAATGTATGTTCCATTGTCATTCTTGATATGATGTGATATGTATGATGTGATACATGGATACCCACCCATGTTGTGATTGATTTAATGATTATATGTGATGAAAGGAAATAATGTTGATAATATGCACCAGCCACTGATTTAATAATGTTATGAATGTATGTTTGCAAAGTGCTAACCCGCAGGGTACAAGGGATATGTAATACCTGGGTACGTGATGTGAAGTATGATGTAGTACATATCTTGCAGAGAGCCTTAAATACCAAAGAGATGATATGATGACACATACCAATAACCTCGATAGTAGCAAAATATGGTTTGATAGGGTATAGACCCAGTATGTTGAGAGGGATGGATGTATTTCCCACCCTATGTCACTATGATACCTAAGGTCATGGGAGGGAAGTGCTGAGACATGCTCCCCGGGTTGTTGTGATGACGACAGTTGGATTCCTTCTAGGAGAGGCTAGGTCCACTAGTTATTCGATGCTACTGCTCTCAAGTTCTGTGCGGTTAGATTAGTACAGCTGGCATCCACTTTGTACTAGTAGAGGAAGGAAAGGGAAGATGCAGATGTAGGTTAGGATGGGAGGCTATGTTATTTAGTATTGTTGAGGTTTGGTTATTTTATGATACCGAAATAGTGATGGTAGGAAACCATTTGTTTGACCGATTAATAAGAACATAAAGGTAAGATAGGAATTCATAAAAGGGAGTAACTGTTAAATAACTGAGAATGTTAAGGCAATTATATTATATATGTATACTTGTCCTATTTGCATGAAGGATTATTAGTTTGAGCTATAATTTATGTGGCATGTTTATAGTACATGTTAAACCTATGCATGTATTGGCCATGCATGCACGCTAGTATCAATATACAAATACGCAACATGTCAGATAATCATATAAGTTGTAGTAAGAAACAAGATAGTTGTGCATTGATCAAGTCAGATAATGGATGTTTAGTTGTTAGGGAATGTGTAAGAATAAGTCAACAAAACTATTTGTTAAGTGGATGTAGGCATCGTAATAAACAATTAAGAGAAGTATTGACCGTATGAAATATCATTGACAAACATTAACCTTGGATATTTGTATAGTTTAACTAGTAATCATGATTAATTAAACCAGTGAATGTACCTTGTTTATTAAGAAAAGTGTAATAGATTAGTGATAGGGTACCTAGTGATTAAACATATACATGTCGATGTTATTAATTGCAATCAATTAGTAATAATATTATTATTGATTATTATTATTGATTATTAGTATTAATTATTATTACTATTATTGTTATTATTATTATTAGTAATGTTTTTTTTTACAGAAACAGTTATGATATATTAGATAGGTGGTATAACCACAAAAAAGAGCCAGGATACAAAACGCCCTTATGGAAGCGGCAAAAGGAGGTCATTAGTTCTCAAATATGCTCTTATGGAAGAGGCAAAGCGAGTTCAGTATATCTCAAGCTACTATTTAAGCTTTGGAAAAAACCAGTAAACTAACAAAGAAACCATTACAACATTGAACATTAACTATATATTGTTGATTCGAGAGCTAGAAGCTTATACAGACAGTCATTCAAATTAAAATTCCCATCCCAAATTCAAGTGTTTTCCTTATCGAAGCGAGTCAGGGAACCCGGGTTAATTACGACTTCCATCTATACCACTTTCAGTGTCAGATTTTCAACCTTTACCTCCATATCAGCCATCAGCCCAATAACAACATTCTCTGAGTGCTTAATTGTTTGCTTGAACTCTTTCCTCGGGAAAACCAGATCTCTATCAACATTCTCCAGACGTCTTCCTCCTTGTGTGTCAATTGTGTCCACCGTTCTTTTCAGCTGCTCCAATTCCCTCTTAAGATCCTGATATTGTAATCCACGAACAAGGCATGCGAGGATGAGCCAGATGACTCAGAAGAAGCCATTACTAATGCAGACACTCTCCCCACTGCAACGAAGTCTCCTGAACTGATGCCCGCCCTCAACTCCACCGCGTTCGTGCACCTCCTGCAAAACATCTAGACCATGTTCTTGTTTCTCCTGCAAATCAACCAAATCAAGCTTCCTCTCTCTTTCTCCTTTCGGATCTTAATATCCTTTCCCTTCACAAAAATAAATCTTAGACCACCTGAATTCACCATGTTGGTCATTAAAACATGCATCACCTCACCCGGTTCAGAATACATCGACGAGACTGATAACCATCCGCGCGCATGAGAAATGTCCTTCATCGTACAGTATATAACTATCGCATGACACGGCCAGTAGTTCCCACGTGCCTGCACATGGTCACATGCTTCACCAAGTGGCAGGCACGTGTCAAGAGGGAGGAAGGGCCGAAGCACCAAGATGTGGGCCCAAATTTGCTCCATGCACTCAGTCACGGTCCTATGGGAGAGGACACAAAGAACTAGAACCATTGATTAAGAGAGAGCTAGCGCTAAGTGTAGTTCCTATATTTGCCTCTAGGTATTCTTCTCTGTTATGAGTTCGAAGAACGTGGAAGAAATCAATTTTGTGGAAAGTGTGAGCAAGAACCTAGATCTTTTTTATCAATTGTCTAAGATGCAATTGGTTTGGGACAGAAAACTCGAATAGATATTGAACTACTATTCTCGAGTCTCCCAAGGCTGTTAGCTCTGTAATTCTATGGTTCTTGGCTATCGTAAGACCTTGACAAAGGGCTAATGCCTCAGCTATATTGTTTGTTTCTGTTGCAAGCCCCTAGGAGAATTTGGTTTCCATTTTTCCATCTGGGGTTAAGAGAACCCCGCCCCCACCTTGTCGCCCCACATTTTTATTATTAGTAATGTTATTAATAATAATAAATAGTAATTGGTGATAGTGTTATTACTATTATGTTTCCATTAAGCTTAACAATTAAAACAAATGTCATTAATTGCAATCGAGTATGTTAAATGAATATGTTAATTTAATGTGATTACTAGGTTCCTATTATAAAAATGATTTAATTGAGAAACCTTGTAAAATATTATTAACTGAACGAATACACCATATAAGTCAAGACATGGGTTATTAAAATGATTATAAAAGTAATACCATGTCAGACAAGGAATCCAAAGTTAGGTTAATAATTTAATTAAACTGTCACCCCAAATCACAAAGAGTCAACATGATAACTATTCAATTATTATTTAATTCAACATATTAAATGAAAGATAAGGACCATAATACATCCACCGTCTCATGATGGGTCCTAAAGTGGATAGTTAGAGAATACTTAATTAATGTACAATCCATTATTTAAATAAACTAAACTAGACTTAATAACATTAAATTTCCCGAGAAATAAGTACATAATACATAATATTTTAAATATGAGTTAGGTGGTGGAAGAAGGGGGAAGGAAAAGGAGAATGGAAGAAGGTATAAAGAGAGGGAATGTGTTACCACCTAAGTTATACTTAGTGGTTTTTTATCAAGTGAGCCTGGTGAACCGAACAGGGTTAACTTGTTCAGACTTCAGAAGACCTTTGGAAGTACTTCTGGGAAGTGCTTGTTGTACTATATCACATGTTCATACCCCATGGGGGAATTCTAATAAATGTTCTAGCATGATAGTGTCTGTAAAAGACTCAGTCTCTTAGAATTTATTTGTTAATCCGATCAGCCTAGGTTGTTTTTTCCCTTGGTTATTATTGGTTGCTGAATAAACGACTGATAATTTCTGAGTTTTTCACTCCATACCTCCAAAGTTGGGGTGGTAGGCTTGGCATTTAGGCATTTTGAGGTTATTAGAGTCTATGTGTCAATGTATAAGCATGATAGACATCATGGTCGATTCATATGAACATGTCTAAGTCCCCCTAGGTTTTTTCAATTTTTCAATTTTTTATTTTTTTCAGTGTTTTTTATTAAAATTTAATTTTTCCAAAACTTAGGCTATTTTTTAATAGTTTAATTGGAAAAATTGATTTTGTAATAAAAGTGGGCCAAATAATCATTTTCAGTCATGTAGGTGCTCATTTTCAAGCTAAGAGCACCATGTAAACCCATGGACCCACTATTTCCTAATTTTGAGTGATTTTCCATCACTCAGGTCAGAAAGCCCCCAAAATCAATTATTGATTATTTTAATTAATAAATTGATGAATAATGGAGAAAATCCAAAATCATAAACCAGTGGATTCTCAGCCGATTTGATTGAAATTAGTCAGATCTGAAGCAGATTGACTGGATCTGACAAATCCTGACTGGGAGGTGATCAAAATCAGATCCAGAGTTGATCTTCAGCTGTCTTCATGGGGAATTGTGCCCTCTCTCTCTCCTCCACACATGTGGACTCTCCTGGATGCTCTGTGGACTGATGTGTTGGTTTATGGGTTGATGTGTCAGCTCAATCAAGCCCCCGGTTGACAAGTAGGCTCAGTTCAACTTCATATCTGCATTGATTGACTCTCCATCAGCTGATTTGATCTGATTCCTTGGGAATTGCGCCCCCCCTAGGCTGGATGTCCTGTTTTTTATATATATCCTGGCTGAGGCTCCCTCTTCCAAGCTAGTTAGAGCTGGATTGAAGGGCTTGCCATTGTAATTGTGTATTGATCATCATTTGTGAATAAAGAAGCTTTGTAGGCTATACCGTGTAGTGCATGTGTCTGTGTAGATTCTCATTGTTATGCTGCTGATGTGGTAACTGCAATTTCTTTCCAAATTCTATGTCGCTTCTGTGTTCTGGCTTCAAGGATTCGGTTGAATCAAGTAAGGGTGTAAACTAGGCAAGTTAGATTGCTTGATCTTGTTTATCCATATGATGTATGCTCAAAAATTTCAGTTATATGCTTAAATAAGATTATTTTTGCATGATCTTTCATTTTTGTTGCTTTATACATCTATATCCAGATCTCACGAGGTGTGTGCAGGCTTGTGTTATCTACTTGCCGGTTCATGATTGGATGAAGGTGTGGATCAAGATTGACGCCATTCCTTATCCAATAAGCTCAAGAATCTGTCCCTCAGTACTCCACAAAAGGGCCTCCTTTCAGCTTGCTCCATTCAAGCAACGAGCCGACCTTCTCTCCTCTTCTTCTCATTTCTTAAAAAATCAACTCTTTTACCCGATTACTTTGTTCAAAGCTTTGATTTTGTTTAGATCTATCATCTTAAAATTAATTTCAACATAGATCTATCCTCTCAAAGCCCATATTCTAGATCTTGCTCTTAATAGGTTTCATAAGCATTCTAGATCTAGCTTTAGGGAAATTGTCCTTTTTTGCATGTAATTTTAAAGAAAATTTGTAGCTTGCATGCATTTGATTTATGTTTTCTGTACGTTAAAATTTCATATTCTGCAATAAAAGTGCACATCTTATTGGCTTCCCAAAAGGCAAGCCAAGATCCCAAGGAAAGCCTGCTTTCCTTGGTTCCTTTTTACCTTTTTTAACTAGTCTTAACTTAGTTTCTTTTGGTTAAAAGTAAGCTGACCCAAAGGTACTTTCAGAGTGCTTTTGGGCATATTTTAGTCTGATATGATTGCTGGTTTTTAGCAATTTTTACAAAAAATAAAGGAAGTTGTTGTTCGAAAGTGGCCTTAGGAGCGTTCAAATCCCCCCAGGGGTCTCCCATTTGACTAAAACCTTTAATTTTCACACTTTGTAAGCTCTTGATTTCACTCCGTATAAGGATCAAGAAGCATTATATCAGTTCTCTAATATTTTAACTGATCCGTCGGATCTCAACTTGAGTGCATTAAAAAAATTTAAAGAATGCGTTCAACAGTTTGCTTAATTCATGAAACAGCATTAACAGAAATTAAATGCTTAAAATAGAAATGAAAAGCAAAACTGATAAACAGATATAAAAAGAAACACAGAATTAGAGAGTCACAAATAGAAGTTGATAACGGAGTCCACCCCCTTCACTGGGCTACGTCTCCGGGTCCCTCTCCAATGGGTACCAATCCAATTAATCTCTTTAAAATGATACAAAATGGTTATGGAATCAACTTCAGCAACTGTAAACAGAATGTTGTACAAATTCTTTAAGACCTCTCTTCTTGAAATTACAATTAGCCTTCGAAAGGAAAAGAAAGCTAAAATATAACAGAGAATGCCGACTTCCACAGCAACAGCATCTGGACACTTCGCAGCAAAACTCTCCTCAGAGAAATGATGCTCTGTGCTCTAAAAAATATGAATCCCCCCTGGAAATGTGGCCAACATCCTCTATTTAAGTGTTCAGTCCCCGGATAAGTAACGGGCTCGACTCGTTTTTTATCATCACAGCAGTTATCTTCTTTATTATCGTTACAACCATATGCTAAAACTGAACCATGCAATCCCGCCAAATCGCTGCACAAGAATTATGTTACCACGACGTTCCATATCCCTGAAATGTTGCAACAGGCTGTTCATATGCTATATTCCAAATCATATGAAAAACAGAACAATATGGAACGTTACACATTTCCCGTTATCCAAACGTTGCAACCAACTCCATGCACATATGTTGACTCACAACACGTTGCAATGACTGCCACGCACATATGTTGCACCATACCATAGCGTCACATTATGTTACAACAAATGTTACAACTAAACCGCGCACCAAATGCAAACCGCCAAATGTTACATCGGATTGCTAACCGTGCAACCAATTCACAACTGTTAAGTGAATGTTACCGCACCTTGCAACTGGGCTATGCCACATGTGACGTAACCGTTTGATGTCACCACTAACTCCACAAATGTCGCAGCATATCACTAACTTCACAAATGTCACAGCAAACGATATATACATGTCGTGGCAAACGCGATGTATATGTCGCAGCAAACGTGATAGAGATATGTCGCAACGAACGTGATCGCACACCCTCGTCTAACCGTCAGCGTAGTGCCATTTAACCGTGCACAAGATCCCTAGAGGGTATATACTTGACCACGCGGAATTTTCGCGAACCATTCGATGTTCTACTCGACGACGCGCAAACTGCGCGGCCCATACATAACTGCGTGGCTCATGCACAACTGCGCGGCCCATGCATAACTGCGCGGCTCATAAGGCTAGTCTCGGACTATGTTTAGCATATGAGTTAAAAACAAATGTTATGTTCTTTGAACCATAGATTAAAAACCATTGTACCATATTGGATCAGTGTAATTTTTGAATATGAATAATCCACCGGATCATTCCTCCCCATTGGAGAGATTTTGGACCACCAAAAGCTTGAATCATTCTGCAAGTAAGTGAGGGTACAACTCCCTCACCTTTCCAATCTCCATCCATCTTGCTTTGCTAGGATGCATGCCTTTAAGCCCTACTCGAAGGTACTCAGCATTCCCCCTTCATGAAGTCCTTATATTTCTGTCAAGAATAACATCATCCTGCAACTCTTTCATGTATTCAGGTGCCATATCATCAACTGAAGGAATCTGTATGTTAGTTTCCTCATCCATGATCATAGGAGGCTCATACAGTTTAAGATTCTCAACATTGACAACTGAATATATTTGCATGGATGGAGGTAAATTCAAGTGAAAATCATTAGTACCAATCTTTTCCAGAATCTCAAAAGGACCATACCTGATAGGCTTAAGCTTTTTACCTTCACCTTTCATTCTTTCTTTGGTGATATGTAACCAAACTCTGTCACCAACCTGAAATTGATGATCAACTCAATGCTTGTCCTGCTTGGCTTTGTACTTTGCCTGGCTTTTCTCCAAATGTTCATGAACTGCATGCTGCACCGCTTGGATTCTCTGAATGAATCTTAGAGATTTATCTACATCATGATGTCCATCCATTGCATCTTTGCCAAAAGAGAAGTCCATTGGTGTTTTTGGCAGATAACCAAAACAAGTTTCAAAAGGAGATCTTTTCATGGAAGAATGAACTGCATGATTGTAAGCATGTTGTATATATTGCAACTGCCCATCCCAAATTTTAGGATGTTTACTACAATATCCTCTGAGCAGCTGAACCACTGTTCTGTTTACTACCTCTATTTGCCCATCGGTTTGTGGATGAAAAGCTGTACTTTTCTTAAGTTTAGTATCGATAAGCTCCCATAAAGTTGACCAGAATTCTCCCAAGAACCGGGAATCCCGATTGGATACAATAGACATGGGTAGCCCAAAATGTACCCAAACATTCTGAAAGAATAGATGAGTTGTTTGTTCAGCAGTGATCTGTTTGTTACATGGCATTAAGATACACATTTTACTGAATCTGTCCACAACAACATATAGGTAATCATGCCCTTTTCTAGACATAGGTAGTCCTCCTACAAAGTCCATAGAAATGCTTTCCCAGGGACGAGAAGAAACTGGAAGAGGAGTGTACAAACCCAATTTCCTATTGCTAGGCTTACTCATTGCACACATAACACAACCTCTTATATATTTAGCTATAGTTTCTTGCATCTGAGGCCAATAACAGTGATTCTGCAATAATGACAGTGTTTTACTTACTCCAAAATGTCTTGCAATCAATGAACTATGTGCTTCTCGAATCGCATGCACTCTCTCTTTCTCTGGAATACAAAGTTTACCAAGATGATACAAGAGTTGATTATGCACATAATAGTTCTCTTCCTGTTTACCATGTATTAGTGATGCATATACTTTCTTAAAATCTTTATCTTCTGCATACTGTTCAATATAACTTTCATGTGTTAATGAACTGTTTTGAAGAATGATTGGAGCATTTGTAGGAGGCCTTGATAACATGTCTGCTACCTTATTATGAATTCCCTTTTTGTATTTAATTACGAGATGAAACTGTTGTAAGAATCCCATCCATCTTAAATGCCTACTTTGTTGTATTTTAGTTTGAGATTGTAAATATTGAAGTGGTTGATGATCAGTATGTATGACCGTTTCTTTTCCCATGATATAATGTTTCCACTTCTTCACACTCTGTACTAAAGCATACAACTCTTTGTCATAAGTCGGATAGTTACTTAACGCAGTAGAGAACATTTCTGAATGGTAACAGACTGGCTTCCTCCCTCAATGCATCAAAACGGCTCCCATGGAAAACCCGTTGGCATCGGTTTCGATCTCAAACGGCTACTGCAAATCCGGCAACGTCAAAACTGGTGCTGTGCTAATCCTTTCCTTCAAAGTGTTGAAGGCTCTCTGATGCTTTCCTCCCCACTGGAAAATTTCTTTAACGCTTGTCAACGCATGTAAAGGCGCGGCAATGGAAGAAAACTCAGAAATGAATTTCCTCCAGTACTGAACCGCACCCAGAAAACTTCTGATTTCAGTAACGGTGTTAGGCCGTGGCCAGTTTACAATGACAGCAACCTTGGCTGGGTCCACTCGCAGGTGGCCTCCACCAATAATATGGTCCAGATATACTAAAGAAGTTTTAGCAAATTCACATTTAGACATTTTTACATAAAGCTTCTCCTTCCTCAGTATATCTAAAACTTTCTTCACGTGTACAATATGCTCTTCCCAGGTTTTGCTAAACACAAGGATATCATCCAGATATACAATTACAAAATCATCAATGAATGGATGAAAGACATCATTCATGACTCGCATGAAAGTAGCAGGTGCGTTACAGAGCCCGAAAGGCATCACAAGCCATTCATACAAACCCTGTTTCGTTTTAAAAGATGTTTTCCAAACATCATTCTCAGCAGTCCTGATTTGATGATACCCACTACGCAGATCCAATTTTGTAAAGTAAGTTGCATGTTTCAACTGATCAAGCAAATCATCAATGCGAGGAAGAGGATACCTGTTTTTAATGGTGATTTTGTTAAGGGCCCTATAGTCGATGCACATCCTCCAAGACCCATCCTTCTTCGGAACCAAGACTATAGGAGAGCCACAAGGAGAAGTACTTGGCTGGATGACCCCCTTCTCAATCAGCTCCTGAACCTGCTTCTTGATTTCCTCATTCTGCATTACAGACATCCGGTACATAGCTATGTTCGGGAGTGGCACATCCTGCTGCAAATGTATCTCATGTTGAATCTCTCTCTTTGGTGGTAACCCTTTCGGATCTTGAAACAAATCATCATACTCAAAAATGATTTCAATCAGTTCAGATTTATGCTTAGGGTCACATCCCTCAAAAGATTTAGAAATCTCATCACTTTTCACCTTAACCATCATTAACACAAAATTATTACTAGCATTTACCATCCTCTTCATTTGTCCTGCAGAAACTATTGCTAGATTGGTTTTTGTCTTATGTGCTCATACAATATACTCTACACCATATTTAAAAAGATGATACTTATTCTGCTCTCTATAAAAGACTGCTTTCCGGTCATACAAATATGGACTCCCAAGTACAATTCCACAAATGTCAAGTGGTACTACATCTAGTTCTACCTCATCCATGAACTTTTCAGTAATGGCAAACTTCAATACACATTTCTTTGTAACTTGCAATTGTGTATCATTAGTAACCCAACCAAGAGGATAGGGTTTTTCATGAGGCATAGTAACTAAATGCAATTTCTTAACCACTTCTTCTGATATCAGATTTACTTATGAACCACTATCAAACAATGTATCAATCTTTGTGTGATTTGCAATGACACGAACATGAAACAGTGCACTTCTATTTGTATCATTTTGCTTAGAAGTAGATGACGGATTTGTACTTGCACTAGAACTTGATTTTGCATCAATGGGAAGTGAGATACTTTTATTCTTACCCTGGATTCTGATAGCTGTAACCTTTGTTTCATCACCTGAGTCGGATCCCAAGTCCTGAATAACTGCTGCAGTAGCTTTTGCTTTTCCTTTATCTTTGTTTCCTCTGTACTTCTTTGGCCTTAACTCCGGATGAAGTTTCCAACACTTAGGGACATCATGTCCCTTCTGACAATGCGAACATGTAGGATTTTCACCCTCTTTCTTAACAGTAGCCATCTTCTTTTTCCCCTTATCTTTACCTTCCGATTTGCTATCACATTTAAATGATTTCTTCACAAAAGTATCATTAGCATGCTTACCCCTAGCTTCTAAATGTGTAGCTTGAACACATACATCATCCAAAGTACTGGGGTTAAACATCAACAAAGTATGTCACAAATAAGAATGCATGCCACCAATGTACTTAAGAAGAGTTTCTTGCGTATCCAATGCAACATTCAATGCAATAGCCCTCTTTCTAAATTCATGAGTGTATTCTTGAATGCTTTGTCCTTTAGCTTGTCTAAAAGTTTGCCAGCTCATTATTAATTACTGCATGTGACCTAAAGGATAAAATTGCTTTCTTAACACTTCAATGAATTCATTCCAAACTGAAATAATTTTACCATTCTTTCGAAGATCTTGCTGAATCTTGCTCTCCCACCAAGTAAGAGCCATTCCACTTATTCTCAAAGTGGCCAATTGAATTCTGGAAGGGTCATCAGTAATGCCCTGCACCCTGCAATATACTTCAAGCTGTTTGATCCAATTGTTTAACTTTTCAGCATCTAAATCTCCATTATAAATTGGTAATTCAAATTTTACATCCAATTTGAAATAAGGCACATTAGGACTTGCATTATTTGAATGAGAAGTATGAGAAGAAGAGAAAGTTTGATTAGTTTCAGGAGGATCACCATCACCTCCTACTCCTTTACCCTTTTCTTCCTTCTTCACTTATGCATCTCTGGATGAAGATCCTTCTTCTTTCTTCTTCCTTTCTGCTCGCTCATCGAGTAGAATTTCCATCATGGATTTCATGCTTATAAAAGCCTCCAAAAACTCAGTTTCAGAAATAACAGGTTTTTCCCGTTCTGTATGTCCTTCTTCTTCCCCTCGTGGAGAAGACATGGTTCTTGAGAATGTTCTCCTTGAGCCAATCTCAGGATCTCCTTCAATTAATTATCCTTCACCACGCTTTAACCTGAACTTGGTAAGCATTCACAAACTTGCACCAGCAGTTAACCTGCTCTGGTACCATAATATGATTCGTCAGATCTCAACTTGAGTGCATTAAAAGTTTTGAAAGAATGCGCTCAACAGTTTGCTTAATTCATGAAATAGCATTAACAGAAATTAAATGCTTAAAACATAAATGAAAAGCAAAACTGATAAACAGTATAAAAAGAAACACATAATAAGAGAGTCACAAACAGAAGTTGATAACAGAGTTCACCCCCTTCACTGGGCTACGTCTCCGGGTCCCTCTCCAATGGGTATCAATCCAATTAATCTCTTTAAAATGATACAAAATGGTTCTGGAATCAACTTCAGCAACTGTAAACAGAATGATGTACAAAGTCTTTAAGACCTCTCTTCTAGAAATTACAATTAGCCTTCGAAAGGCAAAGAAAGCTAAAATATAACAGAGAATGTCGACTTCCACAGCAACAACATCTGGACACTTCGCAGCAAAACTCTCCTCAGAGAAACAATGCTCTGTGCTCTAAACAATCTGAATCCCCCCTGGAAATGTGGCCAGCATCCTCTATTTAAGCGTCAGTCCCCGGATAAGTAACGGGCTCGACTCATTTTTTTATCATCACAGCTGTTATCTTCTTTATTATCGTTACAACCATATGCTAAAACTGAACCATGCAATCCCACCAAATCGTTGCACACGCGTTATGTTACCACGACGTTCCATATCCCAGAAACGTTGCAACGGGCTATTCATATGCTATATTCCAAATCATATGAAAAACGGAACAATATGGAACGTTACACATTTCCCGTTATCCAAACGTTGCAACCAACTCCACGCACATATGTTGACTCACAACACGTTGCAATGACTTCCACGCACATATGTTGCACCATACCATAGCGTCACATTATGTTACAACAAATGTTACAACTAAACTGCACACCAAATGCAAACCGCCAAATGTTACATTGGATTGCTAACCGCGCAACCAATTCACAACTGTTAAGTGAATGTTACCGCACCTTGCAACTGGGCTATGCCACATGTGACGTAACCGTTTGATGTCACCACTAACTCCACAAATGTCGCAGCATATCACTAACTTCACAAATGTCGCAGCAAATGATATATATACATGTCACAGTAAACGCGATGTATATGTCGCAGCGAACGTGATAGAGATATGTCGCAGCGAACGTGATCGTGCACCCTGATCTAACTGTCAGTGTAGTGCCATTTAACCGTGCACAAGATCGCTAGAGGGCATATACTTGACCACGCGGGATTTTCACAAACCATTCGATGTTCTACTGGACGGTGCGCAAACTGCGTGGCCCATACATAATTGCGTGGCTCATGCACAACTGCGCGACCCATGCATAACTACGCAGCTCATAAGGCTAGTCTCGCACTATGTTTAGCATATGAGTTAAAAACAGATGTTATGTTCTTTGAACCATAAATTAACAACCATTGTACCATATTGGATTAGTGTAATTTTTTAAGATGAATAATCCACCGGATCAATAACCGTTGTTAATAAAAATAATTTTTGAATAGGCTCTTTCGAGCCCATTCCCCATCCCCCCTAGGGGGATTTTCGTTGGTGTCTTTTTTTTGCTTTTTGTTCATCCCTTTTCAAACTAGCATAGCTCTAATCTGTAGGGTAGTATACTTTATTTCATTATCAATTTCATATTCCATATTTGATATTTCAAAGTAATCTTAATACTTACCGCACGACTTCCCGATTGACCCGAAAGGGGAAAGAGATTCGAGGTAGGACTAATTAGAAAACTAGAATTGTGTATCTGTTTTCTTTTCTATCATTTGTTTTTCAGATATTATAAAATTAACCCCTCCTTGATTCCCCGATTGAGATCCACTTGGATCGAAAGAGGCTCCTGGAGGGTTTTCTTTTTAACAAAGACACCCTTTTTTTAAATTTACTAAAATTGACAAGACTCCGGTGTGTAGGCTCTACACTTGGCTACGGTTCGTCTGATCAATCAAGCTGTATCAAAAGCACTTGAGTGACTAGTATAATTAGGACTCACTCTCCCAAATTGACAAACCATCAGGTGAAAATCCAACACTTAGATCAAACCATCACGGTGGCAAAATACCCAAAAGAAGCGGGAACTTCTGAAAAGTGACCTCGGGGCGCCTATCTCTGTCACACCCTAATGGGTGCGTTATGAACAATAGCACCAGAGACTCCATTCAACCCACATATTCCTTGCGGGTAGCCGTGAAGTTTTAGTTTTGGACATACTCCAAGTACTCTCGGGTATATCTGGAGTCCACCCCTTCGCCTAATTTTAATCAACTCACACCTCAAATTTAACTTAAAACGTACCAAGAAGCAATTGTAAAACATTCACTCCAAGCACATGCAAGTACATTGATTTATTTTTTGACTCCATTCTAAGGCACTGGTTATTTTCTTGCTTTATATATATATTGTGTCTCAGCATTGTGCTTTCGTGTGTTCATTTTTTGTATCTTGTCATCTTTGATTGTATATAGTTAAATTTCAAACTCCTAAGTAACTCATTCAGTTTAACATCACCATACTAAGTAATTATCCTTAGTAACTTAATAGGGTCTACCCCCCTTGGCTTCGTTAGGAGTTGAGCCTAAACGGAGGAGTCAAGAACAAGGTGACAGCCTTGACTCGAGACTTTCCCCCAAGGACACACCAAGTGGCTTGAATATTTCTGCCACGTGACCTAGGTGTGTGTAAGGAGGAAACATTTTTTGGCGTCGTTGCCGGGGATAAATCTTTTTATTCCTGAGTATGACTTAGCTTAGCTTTTTTCTAAACAACTAAAAAGATAAAAACTTTTGATTGATCTAGTCTTTAAAAAACATAAAAATTAAAACTCGATCCATCTAGCAACTCCACTGTCTAACATCCCTTCAAGAATTTCTACCCGAAGAAACCACCAACAATTATTCAATCCTCTCCCTGATCCCAAAAGGTTTATTAGGGAAAGATTGAATAGGTATACTTCTCGTAGAAACCTTGAAAATTTAGGAGACCAATACCTCTCAGATATCCATCACATATTTGTAGAGAGTCATACCTTCCAATCTCAAGAAATGACGGAATTTTACAAACCCCTTGACTTTTCTTAGATAGCAGGTAGTCCTCATGACATTCTGAATGATGCTATCAAGAAGATCCCCATATTCGAGGGAAATAATGCCATCACTGCCAAGACTCACCTCCGAAAGTTTGAAAAGCACCTGGTCAGTTACTGCAATAATGCTGCCTCTAACCATGAAGATGTCAAAATGAAGCTCTTTGCTTTATCTTTAGAGGATGATGCTGCGGAGTGGTACGCTGACCTTAGTGATGATTCATATAAAACTCTTAATGAATTCCTAGAAGGTTTTAAGAAGAAATGGGGGGAAAAGAAAGAACCAAGACATCTGCTTGCTGCCCTTCATAATATAAAGAAGATGGAAAATGAAACCATTGATGAATTTAATACTAAGTTCAGGCGTGTGGTTGTGGACCTCCCTAGAGAAATCAAGCCAAGGGATGCCTCCATCCTCATATCTTACATCGAAGCTTTCACTGGTGATTTGAGGTACCAGTTAAGGGACAAAGATCCAACCGATCTAAAAACTGCTCAGGATTTGGCTGAGAAAATAGAAAAGAATATGCAATCTTCAGGAAAATCCAACATTCCAAGTTACACTAGGGGAAACACTTCATACAACAAAGAGAAGGGAAAATCTGTTGAATTAGAGGAAAAGGCAACCTCTAAAGACCCAATGGAAAAGGTAACTAGCCTAATAGAAAAAATGGTTACTAGCCAGAACCAAATCATGGCAAATCAATCTGTACAATTGAATAATATTCAGAACAGAATAATCACAATGGAATAAATAATGGACCTAGGAACTTTCAGCCTAAACAGAATCAGGTGTATCAGAAGAAGGCTCCTCAACAAGAACCTAGAATTCCAAACTAGTTAGACTCAACTAACCTGGTAGAAGAAGTCATTCCATGGTGTAGACCTTGTGATGAATTCCACCAAGAAAGCACTTGCTATATAGGAAACCAAGTTACAGAACATGGAATGGCCGAGGTCAGTAATCAGAAAAAAACATCGGGCGAGTCTGATCATGTGTACATGGGAGGCCGAACCTATCCTTTATCAAACCAACATTGGCAGCAGGGCACGAATTACGGTTACGAGAAGGATCTCCTTTCCAACTTTTATGGTGTAATGCCTTCTCCGGAAGCAATTAAGGAAATGAAGGAGGCTAGGTTCAAGGGAGCAATATATCAAAGAAGAGAGAAGCCATCACTGTCTAAAAAGTACAAGGCAAAGGTAACCGCTCCTCCCCTCCCAGATCCCCCTATTGTCCCTGAATCAAATATTGATATGGGAGAATGGATAATTAGTGCTAAGATTCATGTTTATGCAACTCATGTCCTTAAAATTCCTAGTCAAAAAGAAAAGTTGTTGAAAGCCTTAGAGGATAGTCAAAGTAAAGCTCATAATTTTATCAAAGAGGATCCTCTTCCTAATAACCATGCTATATTTGAAGCTGAACATATTGAACCTATAGATATGCCTATAGTCCTCAACAGTGTTGATCCGAGAAGAGAATACCACCCGCCTTTTTATGTCTCCCTCTTAGTTGATAAACTTCTCCTTCATAACTGCATGTTAGATTCAAGTGCTTCATTGAATGTCATGACAAGAAAAGTAATGGAACAACTAAATCTAAGGGTCACCCCACCTTACCACAATGTTTGTGCCATGGATTCAAGAGAAGTTGAAGTGGTAGGGATAATCTTAAATTTACAGGTTAATTTGGCTAAGTATCTTGATATCGACATGTCGATGGATGTGGTGGTGATGGATGTTCTGGATAATTGGGGTATGTTGCTATCCAGAAAATGGACCGCAACTCTTGGTGGGCACATTCAAATGGATTGGACATCTACTACCATTCCTGCATCAGAGAACACTAGGGTGATTCTCCACAGAGAAAAGCTGAGGAAACGACATGTAGAAAACCCTAAGAAGCCTGAAAATGAATTTGTTCATTTCACTGATAACTTTGGAAACTATGCTATTTTGTCAAATTTCATGGCCCCTATTAAGGAAAACATTAAAAATGAAAAGATCAATGAAGTTTGGAAAATGTACTTTGACGGGGCTTATTCCAAAACCAGAAAAGGTGCACGCATCGTGATCATCTCTCCTTCAGATAAAATCTACAACTTTGCGTTCAGGTTAGAGTTTGTAGCATCAAACAATGTAGCCGAGTATGAGGCACTGCTCCTAGGGTTAGAAACCGCTAAAGATATGGGGATAAAGATGTTGAACATAAAGGGTGATTCAGATCTAGTTGTCCTCCAGATTAAGAATCAGTATCAATGCAAAAATGACAAACTAATAAAGTATAGAAATGCCTCATGGGACACTATGGAATGGTTCGATGCACTTAACATTCAAAAGGTCCATAGGGAAATGAATGGGTTAGCAAATAAATTGGCAGTAGCAGCATCCACCCTCAGCCATCAGATGAAATGATTAATGGGAATGGAAAGATGGAAGTCAATTTCAGACCTTCAATTCTGGATAATATAGACCACTGGCAGGTGTTCAAAGATGATGAGCAACTCTTGAGATTCATCCACAATGTACAAGAGTTTGAAGGTTGCAAGATCAGTTATCAGCAAGAAGGTAAAGAGTATCAGGAGTGCGAGGATAATGAAAGGAATCACATCCTGAGTAGCCTTATATCTTTCGAGAATCTTTTCAATCGACGGGATCATAATAAAAAACAAAAAGAAGAAATAAAAATTGGGAATTATATGGAAATAAACATAGGAACTGACAAGGATCCCAAGTTAATAAAAATTGGGAAGGGTACTTTGGAAAAGGAAAGGAACAATTTGATCAAATTAATCAAAGAGTATAGAGATGTGTTGGCCTTTAGTTATGATGAGCTTAAAGCCTATAGGGAGGATGTGTTTCAACACACCATTCCCCTCACAGAAGAAGCTAAGGAGGTCAAACCTTACCGACAAAAAATTAGGTGAATAAATCCTAAGTTGGCCCCCATTGTGCAGAAGGAACTTCAGAAGATGTTAGCGGCAGGGATTATAGCACCTACAAGACATTCATTTTGGTGCTCCAACTTAGTTGTTGTTAGAAAAAAGAATGGGTCAATTAGAATATGTATAGATTTTAGAAATCTGAATACATCATGTCTCAAAGATAATTACCCATTCCCCGACATGGAAACATTGCTTCAAAGAGTAACAGGATCAGGAATGATGTCCATGTTGGATGGATTTTCCAGTTATAACCAGGTGTTGGTAAATAAGGAGGATCAACATAAGACTACATTCACCACACCTTGGGGTACCTATAAATTTCTAAGAATGCCTTTTGGCTTATTGAATGTTGGTGCCACCTTCCAAAGAGCCATGGATTTTTCCTTCAAAGAACTTATAGGAAAAATAATCGAAATATATCAAGATGACTTAACAATTTTTTCAAAGGAAAGATCTGACCACATAAGTCATCTTAGGCAGGTTTTTATAAGATGTCGGAAATATGGTATTTCCTTGAACCCTGCCAAGTCAATCTTTGGATTTGATGAAGGCAAGTTGTTGGGGCACATCATTTCTAAGGATGGTGTCAAGGTTGATCCTGAGAGAGTTGAAGCCATTAAGAAAGTCCATTTGCCTCATAATCCAAAAGCTCTCCAGTCCTTTAATGGTCAAATCAATTTCATAAGAAGATTCATCCCAAATTTAGCAAAATTAATGAAGCCTCTACAAAAGTTATTGAAGAAAGATGCTAAGTTTGAGTGGAGGGATGAAGGGAAAGTTGCATTCAAGTCTATCAAAAATGCCATATCCATGTCCCTGGTCTTGATTAGTCCAGATTATTCCAAAGAATTCCATATATTTTCCTTTGCCTCAGAAGACACCATTGCCGGTGTTTTGCTTCAAAAGAATAAGGAGGGACAAGAGAAACCTATAGCCTTTATGAGTAGAGCCTTACAAAATTCAGATTTGAAGTATACCACGATGGAGAAACAGGCCTATGCTCTTGTCAATTCCCTTAAACATTTCAGAAATTATATAGGTTACTCCAAAATCATTGGATATGTACCCCATGCAGCTGTCAAGGATATCATATCTCAACAGGATTGTCTAGGAATCAAGGGTAAGTGGGTTTCAAAGATTCAAGAATATGATTTGGAGATAAAACCTACTAAATTAATTAAGGGACAGGGTCTTGCAAAGATGTTGACCCAGGGAAATGAAAATGCCTTAGGAATAATCTGCCAGAGTAGCAATTCAAAGCAAAGTGTATCAGACAAGCTTCAGATATTAGAGCTGCACCCTTGATACACCGACATCATATTTTTCCTCCGCAACTTTACATGCCCCGATCACTTACTTGGCCATAAAAGAAGAGCATTAAGGTTGAAAGCAACTAATTATTGTTTGACAAAAGATGGTTTGGGTTGGAGAAACCCCGATGGTTTAATACTTAGATGTGTCGATGAACCTGAGGCCAAGAAACTCATGGTTGAGTTCCATTCAGGATTTTGTGGTGGACATTTTGCAGCAAAAAAAACCGCCCACAAAATCCTTAGAGCAGGATACTATTGGCCAAACCTATTTTTAGATGTGCACAAGGCTATCAGAGTTTGCCCCCAGTGTTAATTATTCACCGAAAAGCAACAAATGAAATCCTTGCCTCTAAATCCAATAGTAGTCCAAGCCCCTTTCCAGCAGTGGGGGCTTGAATTCATCGGTAAGTTCAAATCTAACTCGAGCAATGGTTATTCTTGGATTCTTACCGCCACTGATTATTTTACCAAGTGGGTAGAGGCGATACCCACCAAGAAGGCAACCGATGCTATAGTCATGGATTTATTAGAAGATAAGATTATCACAAGATTCGGTGTGCCAGCTAGAATCATCATGGATAATGGCCCATGCTTTGTTTCTTCCGAGATGTCATCTTTCTATTTCAAGTACGGAATTATCCTATCCCACTCATCCAATTACTATCCCCAAGGAAATGGTCTAGCGGAATCAAGTAACAAGAACTTAATGACCATAATCAAAAAAATTGTGGGCGACAATAAGAAGGCTTGGGATAGCAAGATCAAATTAGCATTATGGGCCAACAGAATCACCAAGAAAAGTTCAATCGGGAGAATCCCTTTCGAACTAGTCTATGGCCTTGATGTCACCTTACCATTCCATCTAAAGATTCCAGTTTATCAGCTTCTCCAGACCTTCAGCTCAGATCAAGAGGCCATCCAGAATAGAATAAACCAGTTGATCGAGCTAGATGAGAGCAGAAGAAATTCTCTTGACCATAGTATCAAAAATTCAGACAAGGTCAAGAGAGCCTTTGATAAGTCTACCCGGCTAGGGTCCTTCCAAGTAGGTGACACAGTTTTACGTTGGGACAAACGATGGGAAAAACCTGGGAAACATGGAAAGCTCGAGAGCTTGTGGTTGGGACCGTACATCATCGATGAAATAGCAGGAACAAACTCCTTCTATCTAAATGACCTAGAAGGAGAAAAATTGAGCCTGCCAGTGAATGCTTTCCTCCTCAAGTTGTTTTTCGCCGAGACAGTTTGATGCCTTTATTGGCATTGGTGGTTTCAAGGCCAATTTCTAAACCTTTCCCTGCATGTATTTCTATTGTTGTATCATAGATATTGTTGTATTATAGTTATTTTGTACCATGTTGGAAAAAAAATTCTTTGTATATTAGTTTTGTAAGATATTCCTTTTTGCACATCATAGACTAATTATGTACATTAGTTTTCTTTTTAGTTAATTTTTTCTTATGTATACATGTTACTGACAAACTCTAATTGCTATGCAGGACCCAGAGATTCCAGAGTTCTCACATCCTCTCCTTTGAATAGAAGATCAATCATAGAATGTGTCCCTAGATGGAGCCAGTATGTTACCACTTAAGTTGTACTTAGTGGTTTTTTATCAAGTGAGCCTGGTGAACCGGACAGGGTTAACTTGTTCGGACTTCAGAAGACCTTTGGAAGTACTTCTAGGAAGTGCTTGTTGTACTATATCACATGTTCATACCCCATGGGGGAATTGTAATAAATGTTCTAGCATGATAGTGTTTAGAAAAGACTCGGTCTCTTAGACTTTATTTGTCAATTCGATCAGCCCAGGGTGTTTTTTCCCTTGGTTATTATTGGTTGTTGAATAAACGACTGATAATTTCTGAGTTTTTCACTCCATACCTCCAAAGTTGGGGTGGTCGGATTGGCATTTAGGCCTATTGAGGTTATTAGAGTCAATGTGTCAATGTATAAGCATGCTAGACATCATGGTCGAGTCATATGAACATGTCTAAGTCCCCCTAGGTTTTTTCAATTTTTCAATTTTTTATTTTTTTCAGTGTTTTTAATTAAAATTTAATTTTTCCAAAAAGTGGGCCAAATAATCAGTTTCAGTCATGTAGGTGCTCATTTTCAAGCTAAGATTACCATGTAAACCCATGGACCCACTATTTCCTAATTTTGAGTGATTTTCCATCACTCAGGTCAGAAAGCCCGAAAAATCAATTATTGATTATTTTAATTAATAAATTGATGAATAATGGAGCAAATCCAAAATCATAAATCAGTGGATTCTCAGTTGATTTGATTGAAATCAGTCAGATCTGAAGCAGATTGACTGGATCTGACAAATCCTAACTGAATGAGGTGATCAAAATCAGATCTAGAGTTGATCTTCAGCTGTCTTCATGGGGAATTGTGCCCTCTCTCTCTCCTCCACACGTGTGGACTCTCCTGGATGCTCTGTGGACTGATGTGTCGGTTTATGGGTTGATGTGTCAGCTCAATCAAGCCCCCGGTTGACAAGTAGGCTCATTTCACCTTCAGGTCTACATTGATTAACTCTCCATCAGCTGATTTGATCTGATTCCTTGGGAATTGCGCCCCCCCTGGGTTGGATGTCCTGTTTTTTGTATATATCCTCGCTGAGGCTCCCTCTTCCAAGCTAGTTAGAGCTGGATTGAAGGGCTTTCCATTGTAATTGTGTATTGATCATCATTTGTGAATAAAGAAGATTTGCAGGCTATACCGTGTAGTGCATGTGTCTGTGTGGATTCTCAGTGTTATGCTGCTGATGTGGTAAATGCAATTTCTTTCCAAATTTTGTGTCGCTTCTGTGTTATAGCTTCAAGGATTCGGTTGAATCAAGTAAGGGTGTAAACTGGGCCAGTTATATTGCTTGATCTTGCTTATCCATATGATGTATGCTCAAAAATTTCAGTTATATGCTTAAATAAGATTATTTTTTCATGATCTTTCATTTTTGTTGCTTTATATATCTATATCCAGATCTCACGAGGTGTGTGCAGGCTTGTGTTATCTACTTGCCGGTTCCTGATTGGATGAAGGTGTGGATCAAGATTGACTCCATTCCTTATCCAATAAGCTCAAGACTCTGTCCCTCAACACTCCACAAAAGGGCCTCTTTTCAGCTTGCTCCATTCAAGCAACGAGCCGACCTTCTCTCCTCTTCTTCTCATTTCTTAAAAAATCAACTCTTTTACCCGGTTACTTTGTTCAAAGATTTGATTTTGTTTAGATCTATCATCTTAAAATTAATTTCAAAATAGATATATCCTCTCAAAGCCCATAGTCTAGATCTTGCTCTTAAAAGGTTTCATAAGCATTCTAGATCTACCTTTAGGGAAATTGTTCTTTTTTGCATGTAATTTTAAAGAAAATTTGTAGCTTGCATGCATTTGATTTCTGTTTGCTGTAAATTAAAATTTCATATTCTGAAATAAAAGTGCACATCTTATTGGCTTCCCAAAAGGCAAGCCAAGATCCCAAGGAAAGCCTGCTTTCCTTGGTTCCATTTTACCTTTTTTAACTAGTCTTAACTTAGTTTTTTTTGGTTAAAAGTAAGCTGACCCAAAGGTACTTTCAAAGTGATTTTGGGAATATTTTAGTCTAATATTCTTTCTGGTTTTTAGCAGGTTTGACAGAAAATAAAGGAAGCTGCTGTTCGAAAGTGGCCTTAGGAGCGTTCAAATCCCCCCAGGGGTCTCCCATTTGACTAAAACCTTTAATTTCCGCACTTTGTAATCTCTTGATATCACTCCATGTAAGGATCAAGAAGCATTATATCATTTCTCTGATATTGTAACCGCTGTTAATAAAAATAGTTTTTGAATAGGCTCTTTCGAGCCCATTCCCCATCCCCCCTGGGGGGATTTGCGTCGGTGTCTTTGTTGGGCACTGTTTTGACCCATTTTTGCCTCTTATATAACCCTCATTTCCTTTATAAAACCTCCATTTTGAGTAGAAATCTTTAAAGTTCATCTATAAACCATGGTTAAAGAGGTATAAT